>JBBMOE010000023.1:3704440-3711940 GCA_037975065.1 Chaetodon trifasciatus
GGAGTGTGTGTCAGTGTGTTTTTGAGTTTCGAGTTTCTCAGTCAGTCCGAAGAGGAGAGATCAAAGTCCGGCTTCCTCACTTATCAGCGCTGCCTATCACACACTATCCTCCAGCTACAAACACACTCCGCCGCCTCTCTCTTTCACTTGCTTTTTTTATATATACAAGAAAGAAATGAGACACAAAGTGAAATACAGACAGTAGGTAGAGACAGAAATAAGAAGGGAAAAGTGTGTGTGTGTGTGTGTGTGTGTGTGTGCGTGTGCGTGTGTGTGTGTGTGTGCATGTGTGGCGGTGTGTGTGCTTCAGCTGAAAGTGTATGGGCTGTGAGCCACAGCATCTGGGGTTGCCATTTGAGACCACGTCTACTGGGTGTAGAGCCTGAGCTTGGCAATCTGCCAACACATGCCTCACACACTAACTGAGCTGGAAAATAACACACGCGCACACTCGCACACACACAGGGTGGCATACACACACAGACACGCTGAGTAACATACAAAATGGCAAAGACCTTTAAATCAACTGAAAAAAAGCACAATTGGACAAAAGTCAAACACACATCCTTACTCAAACAAAAATATATGCCTGCTCACACACCTTGCACAAAGCTCAAGATATTCCTGCTCAGCCTCCCACAAAGCAACAGGAAAAAGGTGCCAATCACTGGGTACTGGTCCTCCCACCGATTCAAAGAAATCAGGACTATTATCCTGCCCTCATACTGCGTTTACATGTGCGGCTTTATGTGTGCATGCATGTGCTCATTCATGCATGGCTGGGATCAATGAGAAAACATGAGTCAGTATGTGCTATGCAGAGCCTACCTCCACCCATCATGGAGGCCAGTGGCCCTTTCAACCCTCCTATCTAGCTGTCCTGTCAAGCAAGAAAACAAGAGAAAGCGAAGGGTCAAATGCATCACTGTGGAGTATGAGCCTGTGCTCCAGCCCAGCACACTCTGGCCTCTCATTTACCTTCTGTTTACCTCGTGTTCCACCGTTTTGTCGAGCTGCTGTTTACTGTAAAGTTCTCGAGTTGAAATGGATAAAAAAAAAAGTAGATGATTTGGGGAGATTTAATACAGATTGTCTGGAAAAGAAATGACTTTTTTCAGCTCTAACATTACCTCATATTTTGAAGTTACTGCAACTTTCAGCTTTTGCAGTTTAAAACTTTGTTTTTGCTTTCTGTTTTTTCACCTTTGTAGCACACTGATTAAAGTTTGATGGGATAGAAATAGCAATCACCATTGGAAAAAACATTCCTCTATCTATCTCAAAGATTTGCTATTTTGCAGGGAATATAGATGACAGAAACGTTTTTGTGTGATTGTTGGTTTGCTCGCTCTTATCAGTAACAGAGCAATCAGTAACAGTAAATAAGAGATTTTCATTATACACACAACTCCTCACATGAGGTGGGAAAAATATGGCAAGCAGAAACATGCTGGTTGCTACAAAGAATGCAACTGCTAAATAAGTTTAAAAAGAGACCATGTAGATAAGTTTCACAGGTTTCATTTGAGCGGCAGACATATAGCATTAGCAACGGCTGACATTGTTTCTAAAGTTAGCTGCTAATACCCTTCACTGCCGCTACATTGTGGAAGGTTTAAACGAATCAAACCTTGGACGCCGCCCAGTCCTAAATCCTTCTTCCTCTCCTTTGTTCTTTGTTTAAACATAGAGGACTTTGCTTTCAGTCTTCCTCACTTCCTGTCCTATACTATTATCCACTCTGCAGATCCCTCCTTCCATCCATCAGGGCTGACACAGGCTCCATTCAGTTTTGCTGCATCTCTCTGTGTGATCAAGGACAGCACACCTGATCAGACAAGGCCAGCCCTCTTTCTATCTGTACCTCTTCTTTTTGTCACCAGCTGAATTTTTCATGTTTTCAATCTGTTTTTTTTTTTTTTTTTTTGAGGATCCAGACACATACAAGTTATACATCCTAACTTAGATACACATGCACGCAGAATCAAAAGTCCATTTTTGAATTTCCCTGATGCACTGCCTCCTCACCTATCCTCACCTCCTGCCTCCACCTATTTTCCTCTCTCAGTTTTTAAATGACTGTCTGTCTCACCCCTCTGCACCTCCTCTCTCCTCCTGCAGTCTAAGCACACCAAAGTGATGTGTTGAAAGCAAAAACCCTACCGTTGTTGTCGTCTCAGAGCTGTTTGGAACTGGGAGGTTGTCACGAGGTCTCCACCACAATGCTCTTTGTAGTTGTCAGAGAGATTTAAATACTGTCTTTAGAGCTGTCACACAAAGACACACACACAGGCGCACACAATCACTATAATTGACGCGCAGCTCTGGAGTCCTTCAATTCACATCTGTATACTGCGTGTCTGTATGTGTGTGTGTGTGTGTGTGTGAGGGTGCATTAATATCCTATTCTTCTGGGGATAAGTCAGGACAACGGTGCTAAAATAGCTCATTTTGTGGCCGTGCAGCCTTTAAGATGTGTTATAATGAGACATGACGAGCTGTGGCAGCTCATTCTCTATGCTCCTCCATACCACATGGACAGGGTCACACTGTCCCTGGCTCACACAACCGTGTGCACGTGCAGACACACACACACACACACACACACACACACACACGCTCAAAAACACGTACGCATTTTAGTGGCCAGAGTTAAGGTTATCATTGAGTGAAAGCACTGTATTCCAAGTCAGTGACAGAGGAAACATATTTGCCCTGAATTGCTGTCTGTACCATCACTAATCTCTCATGCTGAATGAAAGCCCGCAAGCAACACACATGGGGCATACGGGCACACGCGCACACACACAGACACACACCTGTCAGGGACCACAATGGTAACCCCCATAGGGAAACCCCATAATACCATGCACCAGGTCAGCTGGCCAGAATTGTAGAAAGAAACAGATGGAGCGGGAAGGAGGGATGATGGAGGGAGGGGGGCTGCTCAGAGCAGAGGAAGGGTTAGGGAGCAACAGGTATGGGAGGGGGGGAGTCAGGGAGAGCAGCTGGAGTTAAAGGAAGTGAAAGAAGGACAGAGATAGATTCTTAAGAGGAGGGACAATGAGAAAATGAAGGGTTGAGAGACAGGTGGAGGTGCAGCAGGGACAACGGAGAATTGAGGAGGTGACAGAAAACGAGTGAAGGGGTAAGAGGAGGGCGAGAGGTGAGGAAGGGGAGAGGTCTGGGAGAGTGGTACGAGAAGATGAGGTCGTAGCCTCTGAGGCGGCTAATGAAGACGGTGATGTCAGTGCAGCGATGGGGGAGGCAGTGTGGGTAGTAGAATGGTCCATCTGCTGCTCAGCCCACTGGGATATCACAATCACCTCCCAGGCTCCCACTTCTCACTTATAAAACCATTAACAAGGGCAGGGAGATAGGGGGAGACGGAGAAGGTGAGAGAGAGAGAGAGAGAGAGAGAGAGAGAGAGCACCTTATGCGTTGCTGCCTCTAAGCCAAGCCGAATGAAAGCGTTACAGCTAGACATGCACATGCTCTAAAAATCTAAATTCTCAAAACAGACAAAAAAGCAGTTCAATCTGATGCATTCATACCTCTGAATTAGGGATGCACATGGTTAACCGTTTAACCGTTAACCGATAACAGTAACTCTAACCGATTAATACTAACGGTCAATTTTGTTTTTAAGCTACGTAATTCAATCAACTCATGGGGGTAAAACGCGACTTGCAAGTACTAAGTTCGTGGCTATTACAACGGACTGCTGGACCGCGCTCACAACAGAGAGCTACGTGACAATTACATGTCACTATATCGATGAGTACTGGAAAGTTAATTCTGCCGTCCTGTTAACGCAGAGCATGCCAGGTAGACACACAGCTGATAACCTCACAGCTAAACTGGTTGATGCAGTGGAGACGTGGGGACTTAGTGGGAAAGTGTCCGCATGCGTCCACGACAACGCGCGCAACATCGTGGCAGCCAACTCTCCCGGACGGGTCAGCTGGGACTCGATCCCCTGTTTTGCACATACACTGCAGCTGGCGGTAAATGACGGATTTAATGTGTTTGTGCATCGTGTGTGCATCGTCGGAATGACGGAATGTCGGAATGGCAGCACGGAAGGGCATTTAAATCTTATCGGTTAACGGTTATTAATCGTTAAAGGGCGTCGGTTAACGGTCATAAAAAAAATCCAAAATGTGCATCCCTACTCTGAATCATTCCAAACCCTCCAAATACCATAACCCAAAACTAAATTCAGTTAGGGTGATACAACCACCTTCTTTTTTAGCTTTTTGACTACGTAGACAAATTGGCAACACGCTGGGTTGTCATCTTTCTCTGCTCGCTGTCCTGTTTCTTTTTTGTGTACCTGCTAGCATTATCTGCTGAAATACTTGTTAGAATACAGAATGTACAGTAAGCACAGCACTATACTTGAACTTTGAGCCTATTCTGATAATTGAATTTGGTTGAATAGACTGTACTAGATGAAGTGTTTTTCCTTGAAAAGTGGTGGATTTACCATAAATGTGAGTGAGCACGGTAACATTTAAGCACTATATGTATTCTTTTCCTCTGGCATAACAATGCAAGCGGCTGGATTGTTGTGGGTGTGTTACAGACTCAGAAAAGTCAAGTTTTAAAGCTTGTCAGACACAAAGTGTATAGTCTACTTATTTGAGGCAGGACTGTATAACTGTGAAGTTATTAGAGCAACAAATATTTTCTCCTCTGTCTCTTTGCTTGTGTTTTATGCTGCAAGGTGTTCGACCCTGTTTGGACGGATGTATGTTTTTAATTGGCCAGCGGAGTATGTTGGCAGATGACACCGCACTGTGCTGTGGCAACATTTGATCCTTCAGGGTAAACTTTTTGCGGGTCTATCCTGAGTTTTTAGCTACAGCAGAGCCTTCTGTTTTGGCACTTCACTGTGCAGCTCAGTGCTGTGGTCTCATTGAAATGAATGAGGAGTTCGAGTTTTTGATGTTTTTGCTCTGCTGTGTTTCTTCTCCCTGCTCCATTTTGGTATTGTAATACAGTGTAATTTGGAGACATTACAGAAGAAGTTTTGTGTTGGAATCATATACTGAAATGAGTAAAACACACAATGAATTGATCTGGAAGCCAATCAATGTACAGGCTTCTGGACCGTGCACAAGACGTGCGACTTGCAGCTCACGTTGAGCTCCAGATTACGAGCGTGGGAGCCATGCGTCTTCATTTTGTTGAGAGAAAGCAGCACTTACATTTCACCCTCTACACTTTCTCTTCTTCTACTCCATTTTTCAGGAGGCAAAGAACACAATAGTGCATTAAAGCAGGAGTTGGGTCGAGAAGACAGACAGGAGACATGAACAGTCACTCCATTTGGTCGTAGCGAGTCCAAGCCGACTGCAGGTGCCCTCCTCTGAACAGGAGCAAATTAAAAGCTTTTCAGGGTCACTGTTCAAACCTCTGGGCACTTAGTGCTCAATACTCAAAACATATTTTTGATTCCTAATACTGTATACTGTAGACATTTCACAAAGATCTAACGGCAGGAAATGCCTGGTCTACAAAACTCATTTTTACTCTGTTTAATGACCACTGACATGAAGACATGAGCTCAACAAATGTAATTCATTGAGTATCACATTTTTGCCTTGGTCCTTGGAAGGTTAAGGTGGTCTCATACTGTCATTAACCCCCTCCACATCTGTGAAGCCAACATTTAAGGTTTGCAAGAAAGGTCAAGACAAAAAAACACATCACAAAACATTTCATCCAGAAAAACCTGCTCTAAGCTCTATTTCCTCAGAGAGTTCCTCTAAGGAGAGAATATAAATCAGGAGTGTGACCACTGGTGAGACATATGTTTTCAGAGGAATTGAGAGCTTTGATAAAAGCTCTGCAGTAATTCTGTCCACCATCTCAATAGTGTTTAAGTGGTGCTGCTTTTATCTTCTGTTTACATTGATGGGATTCTGAAAGGCTTAACTGATTGCTTTAAGTGTAGGAACACCACAACAATTATGGCACACACATTCATGTTAAAGTTGTTGTTTTTATTTTTTCAATGTTCAATGAGTAGTTTTGAGGGGTTTGTCCTCTCAGTCCTGTCCTCTGATGATGTCACAGGAGTTCTTTGAATGGAACAAATTAGAAATAAAACAACTGGATTGGACATCTAAAGAGATGAAAAATCAGAGCTCACATTCAGGATGTCCAAATCAAGAGAATAGCTCCAAGAAAAATGCATTCTTTTTTAACAGATTGTTTTCATGGCCCCTGGGCCTTTATTGGACAGCCAACAGGGGCATTGTGTGGAAATGGCAAATGCGTCCAAAACAATGAGCAACCAGGACACCCCATGAAACATTATTTAGTTCTTTACTAAGTAAAAACTGTACAACGGAACCTGTCTGATAAATTAGCTAGCCATTATTATTAGCAGATATTAGCTTATCACAGATATACTGTATTAGTTTGAGGGGTTGCAATACAGAAATACTGAAGATATGTGTGGTAATCTAGAAACAGTACCACCATACAGTAGTTCACTTCATTTTTCAACATAATGTCAGTTGGACATGGTTCTTTAAGGGGTCAAATCAATATCACATTTATGTATTTAGGTCAAAAAACAAAGATTGTGTAACAACAATCAGATTTTTTAAAGTTGCTCTCAGGGCTTTGATTTAACCCCTAAAAGCATATCGCTTCATGCTTTACAGGCTTAGATGTAACTCCTTTGCCTTCATGTAGTATGCATGATGTAGGCAGTCCCCACCTCTATCCCCACCCACCCCTCCGCCACTCACCTGCAGCTTCAACTCTGCTCATCAACCACCCAAACCTCATCAGCACCCTGTATCTGACAAACTGTTTGGAGCAATGTTTGCCCTAATTTTCTTCATCAACACCCCCAAGCCATAAAAAATGTCCTGAATGAATCTGGCAGGCTAACATGGGCTAACATTATCTAGCACACTACAGTCAACTGACAAAACACAAGAACGATAAATTCAGTTGATCAAACAGCTCATACTCGCTGTGTCCCCAGGATAAATTCATAGCACAGCATTGGGCCTCAGTATACATTTTGTGTCAAAACAGCGCTCTGGAAAAAGGCTACTGCAGGCTACAGTTGGGCTGTCAGACTTGCAGATCCTTAGGTAACACGTGAAGGCATTTTTTCCTTTTGCAACTTTGAAAGCAAAAGCAGAACACGAAAATAGCGGAATTTAGCTTGGAAAATATCGGTACATAGCTACACCTGGCTTCTCCTCTGATGGCCCTCGTTTCACCATAGCAACACCCTATAAGCTGATATTTTCAGCTTTAAAAATCCAGTACAATGTGTACAGAGAATAAGAGTTGCCCTTAAAATTCAAAAGAAGAGAAATTCAATAAACTTACACCCTGTCTTCTTTCTCAAGCATTTCATCATACATTTTCAGCATACTCATGCACAAGCAAGACATCTGTAGGGCAATGAACCCAAGAGGTGCGCCTCCAGTGTTACATGTTTGTTGACTGGAGGCAGCAAGATGA
>JBBMOE010000023.1:3716940-3741940 GCA_037975065.1 Chaetodon trifasciatus
AGTGAATTAAGTATTTACTTCAACCAAACCACAGTTGGTGACGATAATTGAAACAGTGAAGGACGAACCAAGGTTTTGGTTTTGGTTTGTTTCTCACTGGTGTCTGGTGGGTTTGGCAAGAGCGACATATTGGCTGTTTTTGGTTAAACAAAGCGGATCTTACTCTAACAAAAAAGTCTATCTCTGAAGGGATATTCCCATAATATCATAAAACACTTATTATTATAATCTGAGCATGTCTGTGGCAAAATCAAACACTTTCAGTGGACATAAACTGATGATGCACAAACACAGGCAGGGATTACACTGCAACCCGTTTTGTGGCGGATAATTTTGGCCAATTTTGGCAGGCTTAGTGTATTATAGTGCATTTTAACATATTTCAGAGGTTCACTTCACCTTGCTTATGTATATGAAACTGCACTCTTGCTAATTCAAACAAACAGAAATATGGTATCGTCTGATGAGAAATCACAACTTCTGAACATAAAAACCTGCATTAACGTCACATTTGTGTGTTAAATTTATACACCAACAGAAAATTCATGAATTTGACAGGTTTTGCGCATTCTTCAAAAGAGAGGAACTGAATTTAATAACATATTTTAGCAGCAGGAGAGATGTGAGCGTTTCCTAAAAAGATGATGCTTCCCTGAGGCAACATGTGTGTGCATATGTGTGTATGTGCCTTCCATACTGCCAGGTGCTGTTCGGGATCCATAGGTTTGCAGTAATTGGGATGGTTTTGTTGTGTGCTTTCAGCATTTTATCAGACCGGGCTGCTGACATCTTAAAGTATATCTTGGAGCGATTCCTCAGCTCCTGTAACAGTAGCTTTGTGAAATCCTCCCAGTTCTTGACACGTTCTTTTTTTCCTCACAAGTAGGAGAATTATCACTGCTTCAGGGCTGCTTTGTTTTAAAATGAAACTTTTCATAAAGAAGCTTAAAAAGTGCACCTGACTCTGACTATGACCACGTGATCAATTTAAGAAATGCACAAGAAAATTTCTGACTTGGTGTGAACACAAATGAATGAGGCTGCATGACTGTATGCAAGTGTGAATTGCAGACAGCTGTGAAATTAAAGAGATGGTTGATTGTTCAAAGGTCAAAACGGAACTGTGGCGCCCAAATGGCATCGCTAATAACGAGTATACTGTCATTCAGTACCAAATTTAAATACTTACAAAGAAGGGGTGGGCAGTACACCAGTTTCATCACAGCCAACGGTGTCATGTTTGGCCACGACATTGATTTTGCAGTGCCATGATTACAATTCCACTCCAGTAACATCAAAGATGTGGACAGTGACATTATAAACAACACACACCAGTTTCTCTGCTGTTGGCTGCAAGGACCAACACCAAAGTCTTCATCTACTGCCCCATCCAAAGAAGCGAGTGAACTCTTAAGCTATAGTGTCCACGAATCATTTTAGTTCTGAGGGACAGTTTTCATATTACTTTTTCTGTAGTGTCACAAAGCCAGACCTAATGTTATCTCCATACTTCATGTTGCAAAGTAAAGCTCAGCTGGTTTTGTTGGTACAGGAAAGCTCCCCCTGCTACGTGCCGCGTCAGTATGTGTGGCTGTTGCTGCCGTATATAAATGTACTTCATAGACTTATATAATATACTATGGGCATTCTGCCAACCACGTGCTCTTGAGATGCCTAATCCTACCTTTTGTCTAACTCTGAGAACGAATCACATTTCAGTGAATACATTACGGGGCAGGTTCCTCCTTGAAAAACACATGTACCTCATTTTCATTCCTTTTTTAAATATGTTTTTCCTTCCCAAAATGTGTTGAATTACATTGTTAATAGAGTCATATTGTCCACCCCTATTAAAAAGTCAGTCTCATTCACATCAGTGAGCCTATAAGCATGCAATATGCTTGCATCGAGATATATCATTAATAATGGTGATCACTGGCAAGCTCAGGAACTGGTATCAAACATTTTTGAACAATACCAGCCCCAGGAGCCACCATCAAGAAATCAAGCAGCTAATGTTACAGTCATTTTTTATTTTACCCTGCTCTCTCCTGAATCTCTTCTGTTGCACTCCCTGAGTTTGATTCAAAGGCCTGATGTCTTTTTTTGATCAAAGCTAATCGCTAACTCGCCAGCATGTTGGCAGAAGATGGCATGCTGAAACACTGTAATAATGTGACATCATTATCATCATCATTAGCAACATTCAGCTACTCCGTACGAGCAGTGAAAGTATCCTCCTTCTCTTCAGCAGGTGTGAGGCAGGCTACAGGGTACATTACAGCACAAGTTTGTCGACGGTAAACCGGCAGCAGTCAACACGGGTGTGTGATGTGGAGACACTGTGGGAGCACTGACTGTCTGATGGGCTTGGAAGACTCACAGCTAAGTGGATGACATCCAGCTGCTTTATGTACCACTGCTGCTGTTCACATTTTATTTGTCATTCTGAGAAAACAAAACCAGACATTTATTTGTTCAGGAAACAAATGTTCCCTGTTTTAAATTCCGATAAATTTCAGAAAATTGTCTCCAACTATAGACCCCCCTGAGAGTATTTTTGACCTGAAAGACATGAAAATGCACTGTAAAATCATAAAAAATCCTGTTTTAAGATTTGGGATTTCCCTTTGACAAATGAGAGAATCTGAGATAAGATACAGGCAGAGGAAGGAGCGAGAGCAAGTGAGAGGAACAGAGGAAGTAATCCAGTCCCTCCCTCAGATATGGTAATTCATGCTAATCTCCATTCACACACTTAATCTCTTAATTGCTTTAATTGACATGAAAGAAGGTTGAAGCCTGACTGATATGGCAAATGTCAAGAGCCTGCCTTGCATCCTGCCTGCAGCAGACATGCATATATATGATCGTATACATACAATATACCCAAGATGGAACACACAAGATTTGGAAAATATCTAAAAAAAAAAGCAAATCAACATGTGTACATTAACATATGCACATGTAAAGGTGATTTCGCTGTCATGTCGATAATGAATAAAAGACATAAATACTGTACACTCACTGATGTGCTACAGAATTCAAATAAACACGCACAAAAACAAGCAGCGACATGCAGCCCCACAGCAAGCAAATCCCTCCATTGTTCCACGGTCTTTAATTAGAAAAATAAAGAACAAAACAGTCACAAACAGTCATACATCCACACTGTTAACAAAAAAAGCTTTTCCTTTTCACTTCCTCCCAATCCGTAACTTCTTATCCTTTGCTTTTTGGGTCAGGTTGTGTGTGTATGTGTATAAAAAGAGTGCAAGAGTGAGAGGAGAAAGCAGTAAACAAATGCAGATTGAGGGTTTTTCCATATAATTTGTTGAGACAAAGACTGTTATTGTACTCCACTATCATTTTGACTTAAGGCCTAGATCTCTTAGTTGAAACACTTTAACGTGCATGCGTGCACACAAACACACACACACACATGCACACACACAACAAAAGCCAAAATATATTTCTCAAGGTTTCAGCTCTGAAAAATAGGATTGGATGCAGTGAGATAAAAACATTAGCATATACTTAAAACACAATACATACACAGGCTACAAAAAGATACATACACAGTGTGTGCGCTCTGAACTACCCAGCGAGCGGCATCAGTAGTGAAAGAATACACAAACACACCAAAACACACACACACATACACACACACACACACACACACACACAC
The DNA here is from genome assembly GCA_037975065.1 of Chaetodon trifasciatus. NCBI lineage: Eukaryota > Metazoa > Chordata > Actinopteri > Chaetodontiformes > Chaetodontidae > Chaetodon > Chaetodon trifasciatus. The sequence continues at coordinate 3,720,629 of JBBMOE010000023.1, forward strand.
ACACACACACACACACACTGAACAACCTTTCACAAAAGGAAGACGACAAACAAGGCTACCCATGACCCCGTTATCTCCTTTGTTTTCTGCTTCTTCATAGTTCCACAATCACATCCTACTCCCTGAAGAGACGGGAGTCCTCCCACATCTAGGAACACAGAGAGACTGAGATAAAGCAGCAGCTTAAAACTGCGCTGCAACAGGGAAACCGTAGAAGTGTGTGAATTTGTTGTTCAGACCGTACTGATGTGAAACGACAGAGGACTATCAGAGAGACGGAGAAGGTAGGAGGTAGAGGTACCCACACTGAGCTTGAGGTCAGCGCCACAGCTCTGCCATCTGACCAACCATTTAACCTCACATAAATTACCTGCTCTGTGTGTGTGAGTGTGTGTGTGTATGTGTGTGTGACAGTGATCTATCTGTCCTGTGATGAATCCATCCTGTGCACGTGACCTACAGATTAAATCACCTCTACAAGGAAACTGATTACCCTTTCGCAGTGAAGATGGCTGCAAATACACCAAAACAGACGTACATGCAGAACACACACACACACACACACACACACATATGCACATACATGCACAAACACACACAGACACACGTCATCTGTGGTATCAAGTAAGGTCAGGTATTGGTCATTGACCTTTGATCTCAACCATCAGTTACACAGACAAGGTGATGATTTACCCTTGTGTGTGTGTGTGTGTGTGTGTGTGTGTGTGAGGGTGTGCTGACGCCAGGTCTGTGTCAGAGTAGCCCCCTCCTTTCCCTCTCATAAATTACCTGTCAACTGCAGAACAGATCGAACTGGAGAGAAGGAAGGTGGCAGAGAGAGAAAGAGAAGCTTTTATGCCTCTTTTTAAACAGTCAGAAAGGCTCAACTGTGACAAGAGCTTCTGAGTGTGGGCTTAATTAAAAACACAAGCTGCATTATGAATGATTAATTAGCACACTACAGGTAAACATCAAATAAGGTGCCTGTCATACAGACACACCCAGTTTCACAGTAAAACAAGCACACAGCTAGACTAATAAATGCACAACCAGACAACAAAAAGACAAAACAGCCATTGTTTTTTCAGTCACTTCAGAAGGATAATATGAGCAGTAGAGGAGAAATGAGTGCCGCAGCAGCCGTTGATTTCACCAAAAATTATACGAGTCAACGAAATGAATAGTAGAATAGTGGTTGTTTAAGGGACAAAGGTGAGAATCGTATGGCCAGCGTCCCAGGAGTGTGCTTATTCTGCAGAAAAGCACCAGAGAAGAAAGAGAGGACAGAGCAGGAGAAGAGTGCATGAGAAGGAAAGAGGATTAGTGTGTCTGGCAGTCATAAGAGGAGAGACAGAATACAAGTCCCAGTGTAACACCCTCAGTAACACCACATGTCATCACCAACACACTGTAGTACAGCATAGCAGCACACAAACACACAGATAGACGCTCATGTTTAAGACAGTCACATAAAGGACTATATCTGTTCTCTGATATGAAATAGGTGCAAGGCAATAAGGCTTAACACTAAGTATCAATTTACAATCTGGCAACAAAGTTGAGCAGGCAAAGGCACTCAGCTGTTTAACGTACAATGTACTGTGGGTAATTGTAAGGCCATGATATGTGAGTTACATTCAGAGGCAATGGAGTTGGTAAAACAGTCTGCAGCAGCACGAGGAGTTAGAAACTAGAGGTAATAAACATGAAGGAATTCATCTCTCACCAACAATGCCACGATCATCCATCTGATGTTAACAACACTGGATTGTCCAGTAAACTGGCCCACAGTGTTACCTGTGGAAAGTAAATTCTAATGGTCCATAATACTAGTAAGAACTATGTGCTGGAACAGTATGATTTATGGAGCTGTTATTACTGCCCAGTTGAGCTGCTAATGTTTCCTAATGAGGCGTAGCCCTCAACTCAGCACAAAGGACTAAGTAATATAGAAGATTGGAGGCAGCGAATGTTGTATCACTGTGGAGACACAGAAAGGAATGATGACTGACACCCAGCGGCTGGGGCACAGGACACAGGATGATTATTAAAATAAACATACATGAAATGGCCAATGAATATGATGAAATACCAGTCTAACTAAACTTTAACACTAAACATAAAGTGCTGGCATGCTGGTGCATTTGTGTTCCTTTGCGCAACCAAATTCACCATGATTTTAATTGACAGCATCTCCTATGACCCCATGAGCTCCATGAGTCACAGGATGTTAACATTTAATCAGCTTTGTTTTCACTGCGCTGTTAATCATAAATAATGATTCATGTCTGGGTTGAAGCTGTCTGAATGAAGTGGGATTTTCAGAAAATATGTAAATGCTGGTGGATGTGGAAAACAATTACACCAGTGTAGGTTTATGCGCCAAACACCACTAGCACAGTAGCGATGCTGCCAACCCTGACAAGCAAAACAGCTGCTAATGACTAGCTCCCATACAACACCTCAACAACGAACTGTAAAAACTAAGTCATCAAGCTGATAATAATGATACAATAGTCAGGATGGCTGACTGATGGACAGATACAAGGTAGACACAAGTGGAGAGAGAAGGATAAGCAGGAGGAGCAGAAAGACTGGAGCATTAGTAGGAGAAACAGGGAGACTAGAATTACTCAGGCATCAAATGGTCTGTCTGAATTAATCCTGACCATCACGCTTTCCCTGTCACACACATACACACACACGCATACACACCTCCCTGTCTCTACCCTGCAGCAACAGATGCTGGCAGACAGAGAGGCTTCCTCCATCTCTTCGTCTTTGAACCTCTCTCTCTGGTTCTATTTTTCTGTCTTCTCTATCTTTGTTGCTCCTCTTGTCTGCAAGATAAAATGCCAGTCATCCTTCGCTCTACTTGTAAACAACAAATGAGGGCGCAATAGAGTAAGAAGAGACCAATGGGCAACAGGGTTACACAGGGGGAAGGGAGAGAGAGAGAGAGAGAGAGAGCGAGAGAGAGAGAGAGAGTAAGAGAGAGAGAAAGGCAGCCGCTATTTGATAGTGTCAGCTGTATAGAGGAGATACAGACAGGCCATTCATCTCAATGGATCAGATAGCAGTCCCCCTGGAGTGTGCGCACACACACACACACAAGCACACAGAAACACAGACGCAGACTCAATGAAGCACACACACAAACTCTCTTACACACAAACCAGTCCAGGTTTAAGCTATAAAAAGCACCCTGGGGCTGCAAGCCCTGGACTTAGTCTACTAAAGAGTTGCCTGAGAGAGATTGAAAAATGGCAGAAGCGAAGTTCACAGTTCTCTGTGTGAGTACCTAAGAGCATGAGTGTATGTGTATTCTTTTCCATCCTCTAAGCAAGCCTTGTGCCAGGGTGAGCCAGAGAGAAGGACAGACAGACAGAGAGAGAGAGAGAAAACAGACAGAGAGAGAGACAGCAAAGTGTCTGAAAGCTTTTGCATGAATCACAGTTTTCAATTTCACATCACAGGGAAGTCAGGGTGTGCACGTAACTAACCGATCTCTTTCAAACTCTCTAACATTTAGAAGTTATCTCTGAACCTCGACACACGGAGAACATTTGTAGAACTGTCAGCCATTACAGCTGGTCTTTCTTGGTGAGTTTAGAATGACGATGAAGGATGTTGAGGCAGACTAAAATCAGACCTGTCCACGCGACCTTCAGCAAATATCTAATTAGGCCTGCCTCCCTGCCCCTGCCAGACTGCCACAGATCCACTGTGTTATATTTTTTCAAAGGTACAAAGGTAACTACCGCCTGATAATTATCTGAAAGTCGAATACTGACAGAATAAAAATCATCACATAATGTTCTCAATTTGACATTGACAAAAGCTACATTTTTCATATGTTTCTGGATCCCACTTCTCCCCTTCAGGGAGAACATTAAAGACACCACTGCTTATCAGTGAACGAGTGAATAAATGAATGAAACATGCAGACATAGAGACAAATGTATGGAGACAAAGGCAGACAGTTGGATAAGCAGAAAAGAATCACTTTGTTAACTTCAGAATCTCTGCAGAGAGAGACAGAGAGGAAATGTGGGGTGAGAGGCGGGGATGACACACAACAAAGGTCAACCCGTGGACTGTGCCGTTGTAAGTGGTATGTCCCTTAATCATTTGGCTAGCAGGGACCTGAAAAAAATCACTTTGTAGGCTACAAACGCATTTGCAGTCTCTGCTGCTGAAGATGAATTCATGCCTGTTCGGGCTACAACCAACAATTCATTTTTCAATTCAAGGTCCAGTGTGCTGGGTTTAGTGGCATCTAGCGGTGAGGTTACCAACTGAATACCAACCCCTTGTCTCATTCTCCCCTATGGCGGCTGCTAAAAACTAGGGTCAGAGTTTGGCTCCCATAGAAATATGGGTATGGTACAACAAGGCGGACTCCATCAAAGAGGACCTGATCTCTCTGTAGATACAAAGAGCTCATTCCAAGGTAACAAAAATGCATCGATTCTTATTTTCACATTATACTATGGAGTGAAAACATATGATGTTACATACAACTTCTGCCATACTTAGCCAATAAATCCAGCCAAATCTTGCATACTGGACCTTTAATAGTTTAGTGTCAGTAAAGAGTAAAAAATGCTCACCACAAAGATCCTGAGCCCGATGAGCCATTCAAATTTCTTGTTTTGTCCAACTAAAAGTCCTAAAACAATATAAAAAAGCCTCACCCTTGAGAAGCTGAAACAAACACATTTGCCATTGTTGCTTGCCAAATTACTTAAACAATCTCCAAGGCAACTGTCTCTTCCAAGATAAGTGAAGGTAACTGAGCCTGTTTACCTGTGTTAATATGCACAACATAATTGCACTGAAATCCCAAATATGGCTGTATGCAATATTGCTTATGTGTATGTGTTTACTGACTTCAGGACAGGATTTGTCGTAAGCAGACATGAGTCTGACATCACCCCCCAAAAAACGTGGCAGACTGAATATGGCAGAATGATATTCTGGTTTCATCAGTCATACATAAGTCTACACCATCAGTCTGTTTTTCACTCATGGGCCAAAAACCCCAACCACTGAAATCAGCAGGATGAGAGACATCAGAGATAGAAAGTGGGATACAGATTGCCCACATTAAGCAAGCGATTGTGCAATTTTCTGTGTTCAAACAGAAACTTGCTCACACAACTGTACCAGAGTGGAGTGATGAAAAAAGGGTAAGCTGAACTGAAAAGGAGGACAGGAAAAATATAACATGCAGGCTACAGGATGGTGTTTGCGGTTTGATGAAAAGGGTAAAGGCTGAGAGCAGATGTCCACATGCTGTCTAGACAGTGCTTTCTACAGCACTTTCTACACACTCAAAAACACACACTTCAACTTGTCCGTTCTGTGATGAAAAGATATTGATAGTTGAACTCACGCACACAGAAATCTTTACATCTGATATGAAGCCAGAGGGTCTATCTGATTCAAGGCCCCAAAGTGGCATGTAGTGGCAGAGTTCTATGCTGGGAATTGGCAGAGCCAATCCTCTCTCCTCTGGAGAAAATTCTCCCTGGAGTATAGAGGTGTGAGGTTAACACACAACAGGTTACAAATCATTAAGCATGTCCAAGTGATAGAATATTTAAGTCTTTTCAGGAATTATGTCCACAGGGCATGGGTTTGAGTTTGTGTTTGTGTTTTGAGCTAGCTAGATGAGCAACCAGGCTTAGCTGCCCTCATTCCTTCATCCGCCCAAATCTCTTCTACTTCTCTCTCCCCATCTCAACTCATCTTTTAGTCTCATCTTCCAACCTGACTTATTTACCCTAAATCCTTGCCCGAGCTTCTTAAATAAAAGCCTCAGCTGCCACCACACCACAGCTGCTCTTTTTGTGTTTCCACATTTCTTTACATTTTACTTCCCTCTCTCTGTACCTCTACAACAGGGGTTCTAGAGTTTGCCGACTGAAAACAAAAGATGAAGCGTAGTGAAAACAAAAGCCCCAACTAATATCATACATAGGCTGCTCATACCATGTGTGTGTGTTTGAGTTTGTGCATAAGAGAGCACATGTGCAGACAAACAAACACAAAAAAGTACAAAGAAGAAAGATGATCAGAAAAAATCCAATCTGACTAGCCAGCACTGCTATAGCTTTTCTGTTTTTATCCACCCATGGTATTTTTGGGTTGTGTATATATGTGTGTGTGTGTGTGTGTGTGTGTGTGTGTGTGTAGAGCCTCAGTGATCAGGTCTAAAGCTGTGTGTAGGAGATAAAGGAAGTCATTAGTGAATTCTGCCTCTTAAGACCCCCTAATACCTTGGATGGGACCCTGGCCAGAGGTTAGGCTGCATGTGGGCGTGTACGTGTGTGTGTGTGTGTGCGTGTGTGTGTGTGTGTGTGTGTGTGTGTGTGTGTGTGTGTGTGTGTGCGCACGTGTGTGTATTTATGTGTGTGTGTGCACGTGCATGTGGCATTGTAATCCCATTCCATTACCAGGAAGAACACCAAAAACTGTACACATCAGTAGTCGCTGTAACTCAAACTAACTTGAGGAACTTTTGAGTCAACGCTGCAACAAGCCCTGTCTAAAATAAATTGAAATGAATGCCCTGTATCACTAGATCATTGGAAAACCAATTGTTCTGATATAATATTTCACCTTCCTGCAGTAATATCATAAAAGCTATGTTAGGAGGTTTGAGATTCACATTTCAGCCCAGTTCAGAGCAATAGTAAGAAGAATGATGGAAACAGTAAAAGGATTGGGGATGGGGCAGTTATGGGCTTGTAATGTATCAGGGGACTTTTTGATCAGCATTTAGTAGGCTTAACAGAGCTCTAGATCAATATAACTGCTAATAGATGCATTGATCTGCATCTGCTACTGCCTGGCCCACATTCTGACTGGCACAAATACATTCTCGCAGACACACAGCTCCACATACTTCCAAAATCACACCCACAAGCCATCAATATGGACACATACACTAACAAAACACACAATGAGCTTTAACAATATTCACTGGTAACTATGGCAATGGGAATGTGAAAATGATCACTTACATGGGGTAATACAGTTAAATTCCATGACTTGAAAACACACATGGACACACATACACACCACTATCTATACTGCCAATTAGTCGTCCAATAAAACCGTCCACAACCGGAGAGCAAACCATAAAGTACGGTGTTATAGCTAATGAACTCTACAACTCAGATATGCAGACAAATGCACACACACACTTGCACACAACCACACACGTAGATATAACAAACACACACAGACACGTGTGCTAGAAATATGCTTAGGATGTGCAGCTTGAGATTTAAATAGACATATTCACTGAACAGCCATAGATAAATACACCCAGAGACACACACACACACAAAAAAAAAAATCTAATGCAGCAGAAATGTTCAGGACTCTTTAGTAAAGAACAAACAAATGCTGGCCGGTTTGAATAAACAAATTAAAATAATTACAGGTTGAACAGGGAATAAATACAACTCTTAACTAATTACTCCCTCTCTGTCTAGCTTTAGCTGGACCGTCACTAACAAAAACACAAATGCATGTACACAGATGGATAGACTTTTATTCATTTAAACAACAAAGACATGGGTAAAAAGTGTCCCTCAAAGGCATGAGAATTAGGTAAAACTAAACCAACTGATACAAGGAGACATAAAATTTCAAATAAAATTTTCAAATATTACAGACAAAATTTAAAGAGTGAGCAACTAAGGAGACTGAAAGAGACGCCTCTAATTACTGATCATACGTCTATTCCATGCCATGAAAGCACCGAAGGTTCATTATTCAATAGAACTGCATGAAAAATCAAAGAAATACAAGTGGGAAGTGAATAACATACAGTCAGGAATAACTCCGTGTATGTTACAGAGTGCACTGCACTCATCTGTGCAGCTAATGTGCTGTTAACAAGCATGTCATTTATCTAGTCACAGAGTAGCCTACACTCAGGCACAGCAACACGGGACAAAGAGAAAACAATATATTTTATACAATGAAAACAATAACTTAATGTATTACATTTGCCAAAGTTACAAGAGGTCGAAGACAGCATCACAAAACTGTATTTTTAAGGGAGTCTGGGGCTGATTTGCTGCCACCTCAAATTACTCAAGGGCAGGTTTTGCTCTGGAGGACAGAGATCCAATCTCAATGAGGATAAAGAGGATGCATTAAAAAAAAAAAAAGGCAGGTGTAAACGCAAAAGATTGGACTAGTTATTGTCTGTATAATGTATCCAGATACAGATCCATTTTAATACCTGGTGTAAATGGGGTGACAGAGTCAACGAGACAGAGAGAGAGAGAGAGAGAGAGAGAGAGAGAGAGAGAGAGAGAGAGAGCAAGAGAAAGCCACTTTGTGCTAGCCTTTTCCAGGAAAGCTTTATACACACCTGACTTCCTTCTGAAGGTTATTTTTTCCAGGAATTAAAAGCAGACTGAATACAAGTCAATTCAGTCCCTGAAAGAAACAACACACACTCAGACATGCATGCACACCTCACACACAGTCAAGAAATAGATCCCAATCAAATATCTCCCCACTGATTGATGCAGGGAAAAAGCAATTTATTAAGCTGCCTCTTAGGAGCTGGACTCAAACTAAACTCCTACACCAGCCTACTTAGACAGACAAGACATACACACACGCAGGTGTGCGCCCACACACACACACACACACACACACACACACACACACACAGAATACAAGAGAGAGTCCCTTACTTCTTACCAATAAACTCGCTTCATATTCACACTTTCATACAAATGCAGATTCCAATAATGCTTAAAAAGCTCTCAGAAGAACATCATCAGTAATCTGGTGAAAATGGCAACTAATGGAACTTGCAGACAGTTAGAATTTGATGTGATTGAAACTGACAGTAACAACCAATCCCTGTCCTTCCGCACAGATACCAGCCGGTCCATGGGTGGGTCTGCTGCTATACCTCTCAGGAGAAGCAGCCGCCTCGTCGTGACCAAAACCTTTCCTCTGACCCCTTGTTTAATTTTTCAACCAAAACTCCTCCCATAGGCTTCAGGATGATAGCGAGGAGAACTCAAGCAAGCAGAGTTGGAAATTAGCCTGGTTCTAATGAAGGCAAGGTGTGCACCTCCGCTATGCACCGGTATGTTAATGCCAGGGATTAAATTGAGAGCTGGAGAAAGGAGAAAGTGTGTGTGTGTGTGTGTGTGTGTGTGTGTGTGTGTGTGTGTGTGTGTGTGAATGTAGGTGTAGGTGTGTGTGTGTGAATGTAGGTGTAGGTGTAAATGTGAGAGATGGATTGCAATGAAAGCAGTCAAGCAGAGACAAAAACCCAAATCTGGCCTGATCCTCCTATATTAGCCCGAAATACTGAAGCATTGCACACACAGATGCACACAGGAATAACTGAAGTAACAGACACATTTTATAAACACTCTTGTTGACAGGGTGCACTAATATCATGTTGGATTCATTAGTTCAGTCATGCAACCCGCACAAAGTCCTGTAGCAATTAACATCTGACACACACAACACACCAAAAAATGCGTATATGCACACATGCATACATACATTTTTAATAAACATCAATACACACACACACACACACACACACACACACACACACACACACACACACACACACACACATACAGAGCAGCTCCTAATTTCATTCCACTAATACAGTCTCAGTATTTACAACCTGCTTGAGAAAACATGTTCTTGCTTAATTAGATTAAACAAGAGTGTGTGACTGTGTGTGTGACTGTGTGTTTGTTCGTGTGTGTGTGTCCCCTCCTTTACATGCATGAAACAACAGGTGAGGCAGGGATACAGCGTTAGACAGCATAAGGAGAGAGGGGGACAGACGGAGAGAGGGAGAGGAGGAAAGAGGGAGAGACTAGACCTTCATTCTCTATTCAGGGAGGTGGTGTAGATCGTTAGCTAAATAAATTAGAGCCTTGCGGCTGTGGATATCACACTGCCATATGTCAGAGAGAGAGGAGGAGGAGGAAGAGAGGGAAAAGAGTGGTGGAGAGGAAGAGAAAAAAATCTGTTTGCTGCAGTAAGTGTGAATAAATACATACGAATGGCAACAGAAACAGATGTGGCCTCAGCTAAGAGAAAATGTTGGGATGGTGTAAAAAGAGGGAAAAGGGTGATGAGGGAAGAGGACAGGAGCTAATCCAGTAGAGTTGAACTGAGACCAGAGTTAAGCACATATAAGCTTGTACTCTGCCCTGGGCCTTTACAGCACACATAAACACAAACACACACTCCCACACACACAAGCAGAAACACACATACAGATAGGGAGTAAGAGAGAGATTAATAAATCAGTATAAAGTATTGGGATTAGCATGAGGAGAGAAAGTGATGTCTGGGGCATTGGACAACCTTGTCATTGATTTGGCTAAACAGCCTACAAACCAAGCTATTAGAACTACTGGACTCCTCAACCCGAAACACCCAGCCAGCCTTTGGCCAACTGCTGTCACAAACTTCACACAGACTTTCTTTTCCCACTTTATCTATAATGGTGGATATTTCATTCATTTCAGCAGTGATCCTTCCTCCCTTGTTGGAAGCATATATAGGTGTTTAAATTCTTGGTGGATTTATTACTGTGTTTGAGCATTTGCCCTCCAAGCCAGCGGGTGGCAATAAAAGTATTACAATGGTGCCCCCTACAATTACCAAGGTAGCTGTGCACTTTGTTTTGAGGGCAGGACTCTATTGTCAGTCAGTCTTTAAGTCCATGGCACTGAAAGTCCATTGCAATGTACAAGAGATCTTTACATAAGGAACAAACCTAAGCAGTTCAAGCAATGGTTAGCTTAGCTGCTAAAGTCTTAAAAGATAATGTTACATATTGAAAAAAACAGTGATACAAAACTATAGCCAGATTTTTTAGGCTGATACCAACATTGATTTTAAGTATCAGAAAATGATATAATGGCCAATCTGAATTACAAACATCAAATCACACATAACTTTGGCATTTCTCTACTCACATTTTTTGCTACTAATCAGCTAGCAAAGACACCAGTACCAATATATCTGTAACAAGCTATTTATCTGTCTAGTTTGACACATAATTGCAGACCCAGAGAAATTCTATTTGAAAGTAACTCACTCACTCAATAGATAGCTACATTCTCCCATCATTTACCTACTTCAAGCTTTCCAGTTCCTTCAAAACATCAGTGGAAAACACTGACAGTCACGCTAACGCAACTCCGTCTAAAGCTGCCTGAAATCTTTACATTGCAATAGCGTCATAAAATCTGCCATGTTGATGGTGTAGTTACCTGCAGCAGCAGCAGTCAGTGTGAGAAATGGTAGCAACTAGTGCTACTCCCAAAGCACACTGGCCCTGAACTCCTTTCCATTGAAGGCAATATTTATGGCCATAAACTGTTTTATTAACCATGAAATGCACTCATATAACACTGCTGGAAATACCCAATTTAGATGGATGACACTGACCCAGAATGGAACGCAAGTAAACAGCACTCAGTTGGCCAAATCTTCGTGAAAATCCTGTGCTGACTGGCCAAAAAGTTACCCAGTGTAGCTATTGTTGGTTTGGCAGCCGGCACTTTTTTCTGGAGCATTTCTGATTCAGTGCTTGACATAAAACTTGAGGAAATGTGATAGCTCAATTTTAAAATGTAGTAACCCAAACTAAATACATTCTGATTCATAAAGAAGAAAAATCTTAGATGAATTAACATTAAATTGCAGCAAACTGAAATTTTACCACACTGATTCTGAACTGTGGCAACAACAGGGATACCTACACATTCCTCCTGAAAGATTTCTGTGTTTTCACTTACTGGACACTTACTGGCAAATTAATTAGCATGCACCTAAATTCATCCACAGCGGTTCTTTGTTGAGGTTGCTGCAGTTCTACCCTCTGCTTTTTTTACCGTAACTTACCTCATTTTCATTCTGTGTCTGTATTAAATACAAGGGCACCACAATCAGGCAGACACGCTTACACAGGCGCTCGCAGACACACACACGACAGCACAGCATCTAGAGGGGATTAAACAGCTTAAACATTGATTAGACACACCTGAACCCAAGAGGGAAGGAGGGATCGACAGCAGGAAGGCGGAAGAAGTGGGAAGCAGGGGGTGGTGTACGAGGTGGGAGGGTGTGGGCGTCTAAAAGCATGTTGGGAGAAGAGAGAACACAAGAATGGGTGGAGAGAACAGGCGCCAAGGGTGGGAGTGGGGGGAGAAAATATCACACGGACAGAACCAGGGTGTAAATGTCTCAGAACATGTCCTCTACCATGGAGTGAGTGGCAGAGGGAGATAGATGGAGGGAAAAGGAGTGAAAATGCTTTCTGCACACACTGACAGAGACGTTTTAACACTCCTGTTTGTGGCCAGGGTGTGAAGACACGCACTTGCATAGACAGTCCCCTCTCCCCTAACATGCACACACACACACTCAACACGCATGCACAAGCAAAAGCTCAGAATAGACCTTTTCTACAACAATCAAAATTCTATCCACAACCATATATACATGAAAAGAGCAGAATAATGCCCGGAGTCAATGATGCATATCCGTGTCTATTTATAAAGTCCTGCAGCCTACACTGGATTGCAACACAAAGAAGCATTCCCCCTGTGCTTTTAGCTCTCTTGACTCTTCTATCACCCTCTCGCTCATCCATGAAAAGACAGAAAGTTTTTCTTTAAATGAAAACCGCTTTCTTCTTCTTTTTCTTTCCATAATACATTTTATGGAAGTACAACTTCCCATATGGGCAGAGGGAGGTTGTTGGGAAAGTCAAAGACAGCGACAGAAACTGCAGAGTTTCAATTTGTGTGTATGAGTAACTGGCAACACTTTAATTTGCAGGTTCATTTCATGCTTCTTTCTAGCAAATTTGGAGTAAAAATCCCCAGAAATGATTGCCTTCCTATTAGGGAATTACTGGCCTGGAAAGGAATATTATTCCTTTTCTACCCAGACAAACACCAGAAAGTTTTATGTGAGTTTCTTTGCTTGTTTTCTGCTTACTTTCTCCTTTTCCTCACATTTTCCTACGGGACTTGTTTGAAAAGAGGAGCGATGAAATTATCCACAGTTTCCCTTCTCTTGTAAACACTTGATGTATCACAGTTTATGCCGACGCACACACACACACACACACACATAAAGTACACATGTCGACACAGATAGCAGTATAATATTATGGTTAGATAGCCAGACATACATGGGCCTAAATGAATGAATTCATGAGTTATTTGTTTATCTATGTATGCTCCAACTGTGAGCAGCTGGTAAACACTGCTAAGTCTTTGAGAGAAGACGTACTTAAGAGACAAGCATAAACATTTATTCACTTGAAGTATAATCACATACACAAACACAAAGATACTACCGTGACCCAATTTGTTTATGCGTATCAATGGTTGGTCGACCACAAGGCCTCCGTTGACTCCTTCGTGCTTTTACCTCTTTATCACAGAGGGAAATGATGGCTAATGTACTTATAATCTGATTATATGATTGCATAACTACTAACAGTCTCTCTCTCTCTCTCTCTCGCTGCCTTTCTCTAGGATGATCAGTGATTTATGTCTTTAAAAGGAAGTATAAAACCAAAAGCAACGGGTGAAACGAACTGTGAGATTAAACTAACCCTCCTCCACGACTTTCTCTTGCTCCCTCCTGAGCTTTCTCTCCCCTCCTCTCTAAATTATCTGAAAGCTGTAATTAAAAAGTGCGCTTTGGTTCTTGTATGGTGCTAACAAGCAGGCCAAAACACACACATGGATACACACACACGCACACTAAATTAGAGATAGTTGAAGCTCAACTAATCATCTGACTTCATGCCATAGTGAGTATAAAAAACAAACCTCAACATTGTACTGTAAGTTTCTGAGTCAAAAAAAAAACTAAACTGTAATTTACTGAAGTGTATGTGTCTCAATATTCTCAATGTTTACAAAATCCTGTCATTGTGTGAGAGCCAATGAACCCACACGTACAACTGAAAGATACAGATTCAAGATGTGAACTTCACAATGGTGTTGCTAAAGTGCTGAAAAAGTGTCATGGTAACTCATTTCAGACACAGCTCTGAGCTGATTCTGGAGACGACATGAAGTCAGGTTTACAGTCATTTTCATCCATAAAATTCACACTTCAACAGAAATACTTATGAAAGCTGTTTATTCACCACCAGATAATATTGCCCTTGATGAGTTAAGATTATCAAACAACTAATTATCCAGCAGTATAATCAGAAAACCAGTTCTTGGAGTTAGGAATGTGCCTGACATCGAGGAAAACATTCATCCCTGTGAGATAACAAGCTAACCAGCCGCAGCTTCATCCTCCTTGGCTGCAACCAAATTACTTATCAGCAGTCGGAAAACCATGCCGTGCTGATCCATCCAAATAAACAAGCCAGGTTCAAACAACAACTAAAGCTCCAAAGACAAAGACACTGAGGCTTATGTGCCTGTCATGTTGCATGTCTTGTTACCCTCAACTGTTAGCTACAGTTTGGAACACCTGCATGGATGTGCCAGTATAATCCCATCATTACAAGTGAGGGAAAAGACCTGCGTCAGTCTCAGAGGTATTCATTGTAAAGCAGAAAGTACATTCTACTTGTCTCTTCTCCAGCTCCCCTGGAGACACATAAAAAGCTGCATTTTGTCAGCACCATCATTCAACCCCATTCATATTTGTTATCGAATGCTTCAAGGCCATACCGTGCAGTCTCCTTTGAAAGTTTTACAATGGCTTTGCTACACTGGCTTGATAGATAGCAGACAATCCAATCCCAGGTCCAATTATAAGCATCAAGAACAACCAGTGTGTTCTTATGATGTATTCATCATTTTGGTGGAGAACAGACACATAAAACTGCATTGCTCACAACTCAAATTATTTCCTTTTGCACTGCTCAGTCTTCAGCTCTCTGCTGACTGCTGCCTTCACAAAAACATTTTATCACCTCAAGCTTGCTTTGCTCAACAAGACAGACATGCTGAAGTTGAAATGACCAATCTATAATTTTAGAAAATAAGGAGCTCTTAGCAAATACTCCCCACTGATCCTGCAGGCCTACTTTGTGTTTTTGTCTTGCAGATGAGTGGGCAAAGTGGAGGGTTGATAAGAGTGGCAATTGCACTCTCATGAAAGAGTCCTCTCTGTCTTACCATTGTCTCTTCCCAATCCATTTGGAGATGGCGGAGCTCTTTTCTCATTTTTGACATACTGTGGCTTTTCCTGTACTCGTCAATAAAGGTGGGTGGGTAAGGTAAGGAAGCTGCATCAAAAAACAATTAAGGTCCAGTGTGTAGATTTACTGACATATAGTAGTGAGGTTGCCAACTGCAACCAACTGAATACTCCTCACCTCACCCTCCCCTTCCAAGCATGTAGAACCTATGGCTGGTGGCAGCTAAAAAACGCAAAAGGCACTCTCTGGAGTCAGCGTTTGGTCTGTCTGTTTTAGGCAACTGTAGAAACATGGCGGTACAACATTGGGGGCCTCTGTAGAGGAGGACCGGCTTCCTCTGTAGATAGGAAACAAGTTCCACACAAGAATGTTTTCCCAAGGTATTGGTTTTACACAATGATTAATATTTTCAGGTGATTACACATTCATGAAAATATAATTCTGACTATTATATTCTATTTCTGTCAGTAGATTCCCCCAAATCCTACACACTGGACCTTTAAGTTAAAAATGAACTTGTGCCACCTGGATCAGAGTACTGAATGGTCAGATTCTTTGTGCTAATATTATGAAGACAAACAGACAAAACATTCCACACCATGTAAACTGAAATTATGTTAAATATATCCATACTTGAAGTATTATTGAGGAAAGAGGGGCTTAATTCTCCAGTCTCGCAACTTACACATCCAAATTACCATGTAATATTATGTATGATGTGTGTCTGTGTGCTTGGATGAAGTGTTAAAATATATTGGTTGTAGGCCACCAGCAGAATTAAAGAGCCAGAGTGTGAAAAGTTGGGCTTTGCTTCTGTTTGTGTGTGTGTGTGTGTGTGTGTGTGTGTGTGTGTGTGTGTGTGTGTGTGTGTGTGTGTGTGTGTTTTGTCTGCAGAGGATGAGATACATTTATTGGTGCAGCATATTCTGCACAAATGTGTTGCACGTCAAGAAAAGGTAAACCCACCCACGTGTAAAAACACTGATACACAGGAGAGCATTATAGCTTCAAGACATTTATACCTCAGAGACACAAACACCTCACACACACAAACACACACACACACCCACACGCACACAAATCACATATGAATGAACTTGCGGAACAAGTTCCGCATCAAAGCATTGGCAATAAGTGTATTGACTACGGAAATAACAGACAAACATTCTAACACAGGCTTTAGTTATTCAGTAATTGCGCTCATAAAGTGGCATTATGGCAACATGGTGTGACCAGTAAGGTGCCATCCTTCTATCTTAGTGGAACCTGTGATTGCAACCCAGTATGACAGGCTCACAGGCTTTGATTGGCTGATTGAAGTAGACTAATGAATGACTGCGTGAAGAAGCCGGAGACTTATTCTGGACTGATTAATGTGTTTTCCTCAATGCCAATTAAACACTGATTACACAAATTAACAACTCTGGGCCACCGTAATCACTAAGTGCTCACACAGGGACTGGCGTTGATGGAATAGGCTACAAACATACGCACACACGCACGCACACACACACAAAAAAAACACACATACACAGCTGTAAGGCACCACACCCCATTTGTCCTTCTATCCTTGCCCAAAGCCCTGTCAAATGCTGCCAGGCCTGGCAGTTGTTATAGCCTAATGCTTTTAGCTGCATGTCGTCCAAGATAGAGTTACCGACCACATTCACCAAACACCCTCTCCTCTGACTCACTCGCTCTCTCAAACACACATGCAAGCACACACACGGACACACACAAGGAAAAAAGTGTCACCCAGAGCCATGCAAGACAACACATATATTGGGCCTCAGACAGACAGCTGGTGCCAAAGGGTGCAGTTAGTGAATCCCCCCTCTGGGATGGGTTACAACCCCCTTCCCCTTGTATGGAGCCAGAGGGAAAGACAGACAACGAGATGTGAGATTAAAGGGAAGGAAATATGGACAGGAGAGGGGAAGGAGGGAGGAAAGTGAGCCAGCGAGGAGTGGGAGAAATGGAAATGGAAAGTTTTCGCAGACTGAATGTAATGTGACACCGTTGGGGGGGGGGGGGGGGTGACAGCATGGAAAGACACAGTCAGTCCACGAGGGGAGAGAGAGCATAAGAAAGAAGGAAGGAGAAAGGGAAAATGAAAGAGGATTTGCACAAGTGAAATTTGAAATTTGGAAATCACTGGAACTGTAAACTGCATATGCTCAGATGAACGGAGCCTTTGCCTCTCTCGTAATGCTTGTCACCACATTTTTGAGAGTGTACATAGTTGTGTGTTCTGTCTGTTCTGACAGAAAAATGAAAAATTAACACTGCTGCGATTCTGCTAACATGAGAAAAACCACTGACTACATAAACTGGTGTCTTGATGGTCAGTCAGCAGATAAACCTGCTTTTGGTTTATGTGTCTTGTGTTCAGGTAACTTGTTTGTGTGTGTATGCATATGTGTGCATGTGTGTTTCTGTTACCTTTATAAGCCTGTGTATGTGCGACATAATGCAGTTTACTGTTTCAGCAGAATTGTACAGCAGAAAATTGAAACTGAAGAATAAAACAGTTTTTCTCCATCCAAGCAGATCCATATACAGTCCTTTTAGACCCTTACGTGTGCAGACTGTGTTGTATGTGTGTGTGTGTGTGTGTGTGTGTGTGTGTGT
The DNA here is from genome assembly GCA_037975065.1 of Chaetodon trifasciatus. Taxonomy (NCBI): domain Eukaryota; kingdom Metazoa; phylum Chordata; class Actinopteri; order Chaetodontiformes; family Chaetodontidae; genus Chaetodon; species Chaetodon trifasciatus. Next base: position 3,738,477 of record JBBMOE010000023.1, read on the forward strand.
GTGTGTGTGTGTGTTTGTCGTTTTGTGTCCCCATCTATATAAGTTTGATAGCTGCTGCACTCTGCTTTTGCTCACAGTTGGCTTATTCATAAATTGTTGTAATTTTGGTGATACATTTGCTCAATAAGTTCTTCATTGTGTTGGAGAGACATTGCTGCGGGGAAATATGAGGATAGGACCAAATAAATTGACGTTGCGTTGCATACAGTATTGTTCCCTCCCAAACACACAGATAAACAAAACACACTTCTCCCTTCCTCCGTCTCACTCGCTCTATTCATTTATGACAATAAAAGTGTGCTTGTGTGAGTGAGAATGTGTGTTTGGGTGAAAAGAAAAAAGGGCCAGCTGTGTCATTATACAAGCCTAATACATCCATCATACAAGCTTATTTGATTTATGCTTGCAATGGCCAGGAAGACCATGAGGTGAGAATAGAGAGGGAGAAGGAAAGCGACAGAGATAGGGAGGGAGAGAGAGAATTGAGATGGGGAGGTGCTGAAGATTGAGAAATACTTTCAGCAGTGATTGTGTTGAGCGTGGTGAAAGCAGGTGGTTTAAAAGCCCATTCGCGCACAAGTACACAGTCTTGCTGCAATTATCCACACACCTGATGCACGCATATGCTCAGATACACAAGGTGCACACAAACAGCCTATGTGCACACACCTTGATGAGCAAGTGACATCCTAATAAGCTACTATGTCAGATAAAGTGACTCTGAAAGCACATAATGAAGCAGATTTTGACAACTATACTGAACAGTAAATTCCAATTCCAAACACAAACACACACACACACACACGCACACACACACACACACACACACCACACAAAGGCCATTCAAGGTGTGTTTGCTGGGCATGAGGAGCTGTTTAGAAATGATGGTTGCAGTAATTAGCATAATGTTTGCCTAGAGCCGTGGACTGACATTTAGAACAGTGGATTATTGGAGCAAAACCCGCACACTGCCTTTCAGAGAACACTATCATATTATTAAAGAGAACTATTATAGATTACTGTTGTAATATCAATGTTACACTGGGCGCATGAGAATTTGTTGTTTCGCTGTGTAAGTCAGGCCTTGTTTTGTCCATGTGTGACATATTCACCATAGGTAGGTACAAATTGGCTCTCAAAAACTGAGCAGGTGGGTGGTTGTCCATGAATGCAGGACAAAGATCAGAGCTGGGCGCTGTGCTGTCGTGGCTGTAAACAGTGCTCACGGATTCACTTAAAAAAATCATGCCAGGAGCCTGGAGTACCGGTTGTCCTATTGAGAGCCACAGAACATTTTCATTGATATCTCAAGGGCTGAGGGCAAAATATAGCCAACTTTGAACACATCAATCACAGGTTTTCTTGGGGAAAATATTAATTACTTTAGCCCATAATCTCTTTTTTCTGTTATTTCTTGAGCAATGAATCAATGTTTTACTGTGTGGCCGATCAAGTGTGTGGAGGGGCACTGCGTTGCTTAAATATCACCTTGTCTCAACTATAGTCCAAAATCCAATAAAGGGAAACTCTCTCACTGTGGGTAATCCTGCTCATGTTGTCTTTATGAAAAATCAAACTGTGGACTCTGAATGAACAGAACTCAGCAGAGACAGCATGCTATCATGATTCATTACTAAACTTTAAACCTGATTAAATGTACACCTTCATCTGTTGGAGGGCCTAAGGGAAGGTGAACAGAGCTGCTTAACATACTTCATCAGCTCATATATCAGAGCACCTCACATCAACTCCATTCATTCCTATGATAAAACAACAACAGTGACATACTGGCCTCTAATTTCCTGGAACTGAGCATTAACTTCCTAGAGTCACAGAGTATTTCTTACAAAGACGTTGAACCAGGATGAGTATATTATTAGTGGGAGGACTGCAGTATCAGCAGGTGGAGTTGATGTGAGCCTCAATAAGAGCCAATCACATCCTCTAATCCTCTTTATAAGGAACAGACAGACTAATGGGCCAAGAGGAGTGTTGAGGCCAGCTTCTGTGAGGAAAAAAATGAAGTCACAAAGCAGACTATCCCAAATATTCCTGTATAGCAGTCCAAATATTGACATAAAGAAACTAAAATATGCTTTCAAGGGTAGGCACCATTCATTTAAGTTGAATTTGCATTTCAAAATCTCAGTTCATGTGAATATTAAATAAAAATTACATCAGTGCACTTTGGCAACAACCACAATAACTTGACATACATTAAAAGTCTGTTATCTATAATTTCATAAGATGATTTAAAAGGATGCATTGAGATTCACTTACACACTGACAATAGGAAGATATCGCAGCAAATACAAAAGAAAAGAAAAAATAGCTGGAGCAGCAAATAGCTTTGCAGTAGCTTTGCTCTTTTATTGACCAAGTAGTGCGGTAGCTTTCACACAAGCTACATTTTCCTGAGCATTTTCTGAAGCTCAAACAAAACAACTGCAACGGATCAGTAAGTGATGCCACCGCCATACACGGATGTGTTCGTGTAGCCAACAGAAGCACCTCCATATGACAGTGACATCACATCAGGACCAATCCTTGGGCTCATGCCGACAATGTCTCTGCTGCAGGGGAATACAGACACGCAAGCTTGAGTTTACTTGATGGAGATATGGCAGAAGGTGATCCATGCAAGCTCATGGATATGGATATTCTGCCTATAGCTGCAATATGTAAATATATTTAGCTCATTATTTGTGTTGAAATGTTGCTGCACCTTAGCTTGCTACATTTCTGAGGGGGTAGCTTTGGTGTAGTGAAGCTTCATTTAATGTAGAGTAACTGGTAGTTAAGCTCACTACACTTTCCAATTAGCTTGCCCAACGCTGATGTCTGTGGCTGCCAAACGTACCCCGTGGTAAACTAACTATGGTCATTATATATACTTTGGGGTATCTGTAATTCTCATGGAAACACTGGATATCATCATTTAAAAAAATGTTTCTGTCACATCAATTAGCTCATTTACAGTCCTTTTTCCATAAAGCCATCAATCTGATCAATTTAAAGTCGTTTTTGTAAGAGAAGATAATTAAATGTAAAATTCATTAAAGATTGTTTTGTTGCTGTCATGTGAAAGTAGCAGAAGATGCATGGTGTAATCTAGTAGAGGCCTGGATGAAAAATGTCATTTTACTATTACATCAAAGTCTATTCTTGCATTTACAAACCACAGAATCAATGTATTGATTTTTTCAAGATGTCATAAATTTTTTTGTCTAATTGAATACTTCATGCTTTTCTTATAATTACATTCTCTAATTTATAACAATTTTAAGTTTTATCTGTCACTAGTTTGCGTTGCAGACACAGAATAAACACACCAGTATGTCAGGGATATGTGATGCGCAGTGGACTGATGTGGTGAAAACTTAAGTGAGTGGCATTGTTGACCGCCATGATGATTCTGCTGAGTCAAACAGAACCACCACGCTAAACATGCTGGTTGGACTACA
>JBBMOE010000023.1:3746940-3759440 GCA_037975065.1 Chaetodon trifasciatus
TTTTGTCTCTTGGCACAGAGCTGGTATCACTGTGCAACTAAAGTGTGGCCTTGATGTAATTGTATATTTTGGCTCCAACGTGTTTACGTGAACATGAAATCCATCGCTGTCAACCACTCATAGTATCACAGCATGTTGTGATTTGAGCTTTTCTGGGTGGCGATGTGCCAAATGGCTGCTCATGTTGTCATGTCATGTCGTCCATCTATTTGAAAGTTGTTTTGCATTTCTTTCCCTTTCGTCATTGTCCTGAAACGGGAAAAACGATATACTGCCACAGATCAGCTCTAAAGGTCAATGGAGCATCCTCAGTCTCTTTTTCGCTATCGCCACGTTCATGTGTCATTTTCTCGTTGGGTTTATTTTTAGCAGTGCTTGGCTTGCACGCAAAGGATGACGGACTGTTCCTGGCTACTAGGATTGCAAACAAAAACAATACAATTTTCAACAAGGAGACAGTAAATAACAATGTATCGTCACAGTGGATACCAGCAGATAGCAGTCACAGCCCCAAGACGGCATCGAGCCATATTTTTATCACAATATCACGAGATACAGTAAATCATTACATCCCTATTATATCTTCATACAAACAGCAGGGCAGGAATTATACCATGACCAAATGGCAAGTGCCATGGATGCCCCAGGGTGTAGCCATAACGCCCTTCTACCATATGGCCAATTTGGGATGACCTGTCTTGAACTGCCTGTCGTGCCCTTAAAAGAAAGCAGTATGGTGTAAGTATTAATAAGTTTACAAGCATGATCCTGCATAGTGTTTGCTAACTACAAAAGAAAACAGTTCAGAAGTTGCTGTAGGATTTGACCTGCCACAGTGTGCACAACTATCATGACTGCAATATCACCGGCTGTCACTGACTGCAGAAATTGTAATTAGATAGCAAATTCTTATTTCTTATTTGTACCCTTCAGTGTGAGGAATCTGATTTACAATATGTGCTTCCAACAAATTAATAATGTACAAGACTTAGTGATGATAAGTGCATATATTCAGTTTCATTTAAGGATTTGGTGTTTAAAGATGTTAAAGACATTTCTTGAAAATTGTGAGCTATACTGTTCACAGTATCAGATCCACCCAACAGCTCATCAACGGCAAAACCACTACATGATCACAACAGTTTGCCGTTGTTTGTTTTTCACCTGATTTTCCTGTTTCAGGCAGTTGTGGCACGCAGTTTATGCAAAAAAGAAAAGACGCTGTGAAAGCCTTTCACTGAAGTCTTTTGAAAATGATTTTTGCTCAAAAGCAGCACACTTTCATATAAGGCTATAGCACAAGAACAGTTCAAGTGTGAGGGATATGAGGAGCGAGACTTGCTTGGAGAACGAAGACAACACTAAATTAAAGATTTTCTTAAAATAAAAACTCATAGATGTACAATAACTGCACACAAATACATTTACTAAGTAATTATCTGAAATTGTGTGAGAGGTATTTCTGTTAAAATCTGCTCTATCTATCTTACTATACTAAGCCTTAAAAGTATGACCTTGGGGAGGAAGGAAAGAATGGCTTGGAAGTTTTTTTTCAGGATCATATTTAATATAACCAAGGAAAATAAAGTACACAACCTGCAGTATTTAGGGCAAAGTAAGTTTCACAAGTAAACATCTATGTGACTATTGCTTTGATTAGAGATTAATCCTCATGCAGTTGTCTGTGGTCCTTTTCAGAACCATTTGGCTGTACACAACTTTGCACTACTTAATGCTATCACTGAGTTCAAAGTTCTTAATACCATTAAGCCCCATGAAATGTACTACATATGATGTAACTGTCACAGTGGCTCTTGGTTTCATTTATTAGTTCTTGTCTCATCTTCCTCTGGCTGCAGATTATTTGAAAACACTGAAAATACCCAGAAACAGACATTACTATTCATCACATATGGGTTATCTCAAAAACAGAGAACAAAGCAGTGATACAAGATAAAAAAATATTTTCATGAAGCATCTGTTATGTCACTGAGTGAGGTTTTTATACATACACACCCGACACCCCCTTCATATTGTGATTGTGGTTTATTTTTTGTCTTGTGCTTTACATTTCCTTCTTTTTCTTGTCTTTTTTATCAGATGCTGTAAGAAGAAAATACCCCAAAGTGTCAGCCATAATGAAATTCCACATGAGATTACAAGCAGCCAATTCAGAAAATGAATAAAGGATTACTGGTCAAGGTTGTGGGTGCCTCTCTTTCCCTAGAATTTGCAAAATATATTAATCTAGGGATTAACTTTTGAATATACACACGCATATTTGTGTATGCATGACACATATTAGGTACAACAGCCATGCTATAAATGCCATCTTTGTTAAGTTCATAATGTTCAGTGTTTGTTTTCAGGGAAGTGTTGGTTGAGATAATATTACAGGCCACAGTTTGCAAGGGTGTATGACAGTATATAGTATATAAAGTGACAGTTCAGTTGCCAGCTATATCTTTTAGAACCTGGACTTGTTTTACCTATTTTAATATAGGTCTAAAGCAGTGGTTCTCAAACTGGGGGATGGGTCCCCCTTAGTGGGCATTGAGCCACACAGGGGGAGGCAGGGATGAGCAGGGGAAAAATAAGGAGTATAACTAAGTTGAATGAATATGTTTCATGTAGGGAAAATAAACAAGCTAGAGTTTGCTGATGCTGTCAGGAATTTCACTAAAATTCAACTAGGATCCATTTTTATTAGCCACTTCCCCTGTCACTGTTAATTACTGATAAACATTGTGAGGTTGGGGATGTGAATTTTTTTCGGCTGAAGGGGCCTTGACATAAAAAGTCTGAGGACCACTGGTGTAAAGTAACCTAATTGTGCATAGAGCAGTTGTATTACTTAGAAAAAAATCTGTTTAACTCAGTATCAGGGGAAATATTTGTGATAAAGCATGACAAGGTGTCCTGATATAAGAAAATAATGGACAACATACAGACAAGTTGCACTGACATTATTGCCATTTCTCAAAGGAAAAGGGAGAGGCCGAATTTAATTCATAATACATTTTTTGAACTAATGAATCTGTTCATTTCACCAGTGAGTTAAGTGGGAATGTGTTTTGAAGCTTAAACCTGTAATTACTGAACTTTCTGGCCACTTGGGGGCAGTGGAAACAAGTTATGAACCCAGCAATTATACATTATCACATTTGAAGTTGATAAGGCAAACTTGTTGCTTAAAACAGTAGCTTACTTATACATGATCCAGCAGTCAGAAAGCAACACTGTCATTCATTTAGAGTTGTGTTTCTGGCGACCTGGGGAATAGGAGTCCAAAATTCATTCTCTTTTAGCTCTGTTTTCTACCAACTCCAGCGGGAAATGTCTGGCCCTTTAGCTTCTAAATGCTTCACTTTGTTCACCAGCTAGTCACTAATGTGTCTGTCTACTGTTTGATGCTGAGCAGGTTGGGTACAGTGAGTTCTTAGAGCTTTTCCACTGAAAACAGCTGCCTACTGCTGCAGAAAACACCACTACGAGACTGGTGATAAACTTAGTTTGTAGGTGGAAAGCGAAACAATAAGGTGAAACACTATGAAGCTCTGTAAAGCCAAGGCTGCAGATTCAGGTGATAGTTATTTGCAAGTTGCATTGTTATATTGTTTTCACATTGCCATTTGATACATTGTGATGACAAAAATATTGATTATAGCCGGTTTAAGTATTATTGTTGTTGTTACCAATTTACTAGCAATTTAATATCGCTTTTGCTCATTTTGATCAGTGGATTAAGTTCTAAAAATTTGCCGGAATATTCAAATATTCAAATAATTCCTTTACTTATTTCCTTGAAGGTGTAAATTACCTGCGGTATGTAGGAGCACACAGTCACTCACTCACACTCACTTGACATTGAAAATAACTATTTTTTCAGAAGACATTTCCCTGTGGCCATTCTGCTTTCACAATAGCTAGAGGTCTTATTAAATTTGGGTCTGACCAGCAATAATTTGCACAGCAACAGCTAGAAAGTCTTATTTTGCCTCTTCAGGACTGAGCAAGATCCTTATTTAGCTAATTCAAACAACAAATGGAGGTCACCATTTGTTTGATTCAACATATCAAGGTGTGTGTAAGTATTTTTCATTAAACCAAATGTCAGATACTCCACATGACAAAATAAAACATTATTTTCAGGTTCAGAACAGGAGAGGGATGTTTCTTTCTTACAATGAATGTATTGATCTGCTTCTTCTTTGCACTTCACTGAATCTGTTCAATGCTGCCTGTTCCTCCATTTGCACTCTGTTTTTGGTCAGATGGGTGGATGTTGCGAACACAAGTGTGTGACTGCTCAGGCATAACAGAAGGGCTTAGTAGACTTCAGACTTTTTGGGGGAATTGATAAAACACAAGCATTGCTGATAGATTATGTTATCGTGCACTGTGAGAAAATAAAGGTAATACAAAATAAAGAACAATTGTAATTGTAATTGTACAACTGTACAGAGTTACCTGTACCAAGCATCTTCAAACAATGAAGGATAAATAAAGCTGTAACTATTATTTTTTTCATTATTGCCAATTCATATCTGCTGATCATTTTCTTCGTTAACTGCTTAAATGTTCAGTCTGTGTCAGAAAATTGAGGAAAATGTCCTGTGTTTTCCAACCAACAGTGCAAAACAGCGATACAATGTACATGTATATTATATAGAGAAGAGCTTCATATTTAAGAAGCTAGAATGAGAGAATGTTTGGTCTTTTGTTTGAGAAATGACTCAAGCAATTACCAAAATAGTTGCTGATTAACTTTTTGTTAAAAGTGTTTCAGATCTAAATACAAATAATACTATGAATATTAGGCATTCATGTCTAGGAGGGTTATACACAAGACTGAACCTAGTAAAAGGTGGCCACTAAATTCTGTCTCACACATTAAATAAACCACTACAAGCCAAGATCATGAATTGAAACTTTTCCAACCCTTTAGTCAACAAACAAAAGTTGTGAGGGTGTATGTGTGTGTGTGTGTGTGTGTGTGTGTGTGTGTGTGTGTGTGTGTGTGTGTGCGTGCGCGCACATTCACCTATCTTTCTATTTGTCTGCCAGTTTCAATATCTGTCAGTCTTTCTGCTTTGTGGTGTCTTGCAGTTCAATCAATCAATAGAGTTCATGTTTTGCAAGCGTTTTGCTTTATTTGGATGTCTCACTGCAGAACCATCTTGAAAAGTACAAGATAAGCTTTTGTACTATACCCCACCCTCGCTCCTCACGCACGTACTCACAGTGGATCAATAGCAACCTCGTCCCCCTATCTTACATAATAAATACCAAGGCCTAAACAGCAAAACAGCCTCCATTCCACCTGTGTGGCCTGCAGCAATGGCTTTTTTAGTCCCTTATGGGCAGACAACGAGGGAACAAAGACAGAGAAACCAAAAAGAAGAGGAGCAGTACTGATAGAACAAACACAAAAAAATGAAGAGCAAAAAGAAGCAAGACAGAGGGGGAGGCAGAGAGAGCCCAGAATGTATCCCACTTGGCTCATATTTCAAAGCTCTGAAGGATGTTTTTGAGGAAAACCCTATAAAATGCATCTTTTCACAAAGATAGCAAACCATTCTGACTGGGCAGGAGCACACACATGTGTACACACTTCATACACACACAAAGCTTTTGGCAAATGTATCTGTGCTTTAATATGATACTTAACATGCCTTGAACTGACCACAGCCATAATAACATTGCTGGAGAGAGAAACATGACCCAGCTGACCTCTTAATGATCTCACCGACACAACGTACATGCTCACAGAAAAAGTCGTATGAACTCCTGCAATTGTGTTTGCGAGCATAAGAAGATAGGATAGATGCACCTGCTGGTTTCTACATTGTACACACATACACACACACACACACACACACAGATGATTACTTTCCATTAGGAGACTCTGGCTGCTTCTCTATATCTGCCACTTCTACTATGAGAAGAAAACACTTAGGACTGATGGAGGGTTAGCATCAATCTGACACACACACATAGACACACACACAGTATGTAGTCTGCAGTCCTGTCAGACTAAAATCTCTGTCACGTATCAGGTGTGCACACAGAGACAGGTACACACGCACGAAGTCTGTCCCTCTCAAACACACACACACACAGCCGCCGTAAACTGTCAGGTGGCTGTGGAAGTGTGGTGATTTGTTCCTCCTGACAGGCAGGAAATAAGGGAGTCGACCAAGGACCTCACTTCCTCTTAGACCTGACTAACCTGACGTCTATCACACACTCCAACACACACATACATTCACAGTGTCTTCTCCTCCATTCTCTAATACATATGCAAACGCACACTATCCATCAGACACCCAAGTCTCTGCTGAGGCCTCCAAAATTCCAAGTAGTTGAATGTGTTATTAAATTTGATGTCTGTGGGCAAAGAAAGAACATGTGTATAAACAGTAACTTTACAGTTTAAAATACCTCAAAATCCAAAAGGTTGCATGATGAAGTAACAGAGGGGGCTATAACTTCTCTGGTCAACACCAGAGACTTCTCTAGCACAAATTGCTTCACAACTGCTCTAAAAATATTAGTATTCTAAGCTGCAACTATCAGTGGAAGATAATAAACCTTTAAAACTGATGTAAGATTCATAAGAGTGTCAGAGAAAGGTGGAAAATCCATGGTGAGGTTGTGCAGTATGGACGATGATAATTAGTTAGATGAGGCTCCTAATTTACCCTCTCCTCATTACAACATGGTTAAGCAAATTTCCACATCCGCTTTAAGATTAAGATTCCTTTTTTATTCATCACAATTTTTTAACACACAACATGCAGAGTTGAGGAGGGAAACTGCACACGCCATGCATTTGTGAAATTCTTTCTCCGCTTTTGACCCATCCATGGTCAAACCTTCCTCCACGGCAGACCAGGAGCGGTGGGCTGCTATCGACCAGCGCCCGGGGACCGGTTCCATTGTAGTCACCATTGGTCAGGTGGTGATCTTCTTGCATGTTTTTAGTGGGGGTATTTTTATGGAGGATACCCCAGGTGAGCACGGGGAGAACATGCAAACTCCACACAGAAAGGCCCCTTTTTTCCTCGAGCAGCAGGCACTGAAGGCATGGTGGAGGACACGCCACCAGCGCCCACAGCAGGATTCGAACCGGGGACCTTCTAGCTGTGAGGCGACAGTGTTACCACTTGTGCCACCGTGCCACCACTGTTTGACACTGATGAGAGAGAAGGACTTTGTGTGTATGCATGTGTGTGGGTGTGTGCACATTTGTAAAACTGCATGCTAGTCTATTTGATTTGGGTTTTGACATCACGCTCAGAACTCTCCCAGCCCACAGCCCACCATCCAAATGTCCTATCGGTGACCTCAATTCACTTCAGCATGCCCAGTGGTCCAATCAGGATCAAGCTCTGGCTCAGTTGAGCCAATGACATGTGTCATATCAAACCTAATCACACTGATGGACCCACTAAGTGGGTCAGTGTGATGATGCAAGTCTTTGATTGGCCTAGTTGCAGAAGAAAACTTGCAAATTTATGGTAAGAAGCTAAACTTTAGCAAGAGCTCTAAAATTTGTGACCTGCTATTTATCTTTTAGACTAGAAACAAGTGCAACGGTTTAGCAGCTGGGATGCTTGAGCCACATTTTAATGCAATTACCTTGGGCAAGGTTAGCAATAATGACGACCAGCAGTATTTTTTCACTGCACTTTGGCTACTTGTAGACCATTATCATTATCCACAATGGCAACTGGGAAAAAAATCAATCTCCATGTATTATAAACCTAATGGTCCATATCACTGTTGTTATGTAAACCCCTTCTGACTTTGAACATTTTCATGTTTTAATGTCATTCTAAGCATTACATAGTCCTCTATGATTTGGGTTTCAAAACATGTTTGAAAATCATGTTGAAGATCTCCAAAATGCACTGCTGCAAAAAGGCTGTTTTCAGCAGTATCGACACTGTCTGTTAGCAATATAGAATATGATTTACATTTTGAAACACACCGAACATGACCCATCCTTGACTTCAGTCAGAATATAAAGTCTAGGATCCAGGCTCTGTCTGTATCCATGCTGGAAATGCGAATCAGTCTAACAGCTGTGGAGCAGAACCCACTCAGTGACAGGGAGGCAGTAGGGGGCTGAGGGATAACTTATGAATAAAGAAGGGAGGGTGGAGAGGTGAGCAGATGAGAGGTGGAGGAAAGCATTGGGGGGGGGGGGGGACAGTAAAATGCTGCCGTCACTTAAACTCTAAAATGAAAGATCGATGAGCTTATTTAAATGTGCTCCCACAGACGAGAGTTGGCTCATATAAAGCCTCACATTTATGGGGAGGGGTGTGGGCATCGATTGACTGAGAGAAAGAGAGCGAAAGAGGGAGAGGGACAGAGGGGGAGGAGGGAGAGAGAGGTTGGGAGAGATCAGGAGGATCAACCCTGGCTCATGAATTTCATCCTTTTCCTCCTAAAATAAAACGTCCTGATAAATGCTGGGGATAGAGGGATCGCAACCAGCCTTCGATTGACCGTCTGGCACAGCTTATCAAATCAATAACCCCACTCCCCACCACCACCCCCATCCCATATCTGTTTCACCAATTTCCAATTCACCCCATATCCCCGACACACATACATGCAAACACAAGTCCTGCCAGCCATCCTGAGGTACAGACATACCCCGCCCCCTTGAGCCAAGACAGCTGGAAGGGGTTGGAGGGTGTGAGGGTGGGGAATGGGGTGTATGCTAACTTGGGCGCTTGAGACCTTGACATTACAGGGAGAACGGAAGGAGCTGACTCTGCAGCCAGCACCATCCCTCCGTCTCCCACCTCCTCCTCAACACCCTGGAAGGAGGGAGGAAGAGGGAGAGTGTGACAACTGGGGGAAAAAAAAGCGAGTGGAGAGCAACTTTTGACACACACAGAGGTGTTGTCATACCATCATCATCGATTGAACTGCAGGCACGGCTTTCTGAGTGACAAGCACGGTGCGCCGCATTCCCTCTCTACCCCTCCACTCCATCTTTTATTTTCACCCCCTTTCCCTGCCACTCCCCTCTCCCTGCTCTGCTCCTTCTCACACCACCTCCTTCTCCTCGTTGCCACACTGCCTCCCTCCTCCTGACTCTTTCTCCCTCCTCATTCCTCCTCTACCTGTGTTCTCTTTCACACTCACGCAGGCACTTTCCTGCACTTGAACAGCTTGCATGTTCTGTGCATTCACAAATAGCTCACCCCCCACCTCTAACACACACACACACACACACAGGCATTCCTAAGACCCCCTCCTCCACATAACCCCAAGTCTCAGCCTTACATTCTGCCCACCGCACCATCTGTGACCCACAGAGAACTGTGAGCCGACACCAGCCTGACCTTTAGTGTGCTTTTGTTTAGCCACTCTGACATGATCTTGTGAGGTACATGCACACATCCATAGACACACACGCAGAGAAACACACAAATATCCAGTTTCTCTCCATTATCATCTCTATAGCTATGAAAGGGGGAAAAAAAGCCCATAAATGCATGTACCATGGCAACATACAATTTTCCCAGCAGTTCTGGTCATGAATCGATATCTCATCATATCTGTCTTCTTTCCGGTTGTTGTATTCAACAATTACTCCACACAGCAGCCTTCTGCAACCACACAAGTCACACACAAACAAACAAACAAACAAACACTGGACTACTAGGATGCAACTTAAATTAATACACTACAGGCGGTTGCATGTGTCTATGTGTGTGTGCATTTGTGCCAAATCAAGAGCTGTAGTTAAGCAGGTCATTGACTAAGCGGGGGATTATTGATGCTTGGAAACTGTAACATCCCCCTGAAACACATCCTCAATACCTTAATCCTACAATCATCATCCTACAATCTATGCATCATCATAACAATAACAATAATTTACACATCCCCCCTTATCTGTCTCTCTCACACAGAGAGACTGTGTGACTTAATTTACAAAAAAAAAACATTACTACTGGTCTAATAAAAAACACCCCCCTTTCTATTCCCCTCCCACAGGAACACAGACACAACCCAACTAATAAGCAAATGCCACACTTGGTCTAATAAATCACACCCTTGTTTCCAGTTTAGGAGTCGTCATCTCACTTTTTCCTTGTTCACCATGGTTCTAGTGACAAATGAGTCAATATCAAGTATTTTCAGATTATACACTTACCAACACATAGCCTTTAAACACCTGACGTAGGCTATGAATTGATCTAACGTTACATGCTGCACATATAACATATAGAAGAATAAAATAATGTTGTTTAGTCCATCATCTGACATTTGGACCCAGTGCTCCTGGGAGTAAAGCTCTTACCCTGGCCGTGCAACATGTGGCAGCTGCTGCTGAGAAGGAGCAGGAGAAAAAGAGGCAGACACCGGCTCCCGCTCCGGGTCGCCCCTGTCCCCATCATCTTCTGCTGGCTCCCTGCTGATGCAGATCCCTCCACGCGCTCCGAGGACCCCTCAGAGCAGCAAATTCCCGGTTTCATCATGCGGGAGAGAGAGGACCGACAGTGCCCGTGTCCGCTTGTGCTTTACTGCTGCAACTCTGCTCTGCGCACGAATGGGAAGAAGTCCGAGCAGAGAGGAGCGGGATTCGGCGCTGGCACCTACGCGCTTTCCCGCTGAGGCGAAGATCCGAGCTCCGGGAGTTCACCGCTGTCCCCGTCGACAGGGTCCCCCGCTCTGACTTCCCGACTCCGATGTCCAAAACTCGGCAGGAGAATGAAGACGGGGGGTCGGCTCACCAGGAGAGACTTTCCCTCACTAGTCTGGCTTCACGGTGTAACAGCAAGGTTATCTCTGTCTGCTGTGACGAACTCCGCGTGTCTCTGCGTCCTGCGATACCTCATTTTCATTTGGATTGATCCGAGCAAGGAATTAATACATTTGAGTGTGTTTTAGACTTATCGGCTTATTCGCTGCTATCGACCTCAAATCCGCGCTTGTTTTGATGTCTTCATCGGGGATTTGTCCCGCGGATCATTTAGTTGTTTAGGCAGTGGACGTATTAATGAAGAGGCAGTAAAACGCGTAAATTATCAATCCATGCTTTGCCGTTGTGTGTGTGTGTATGTATGTGTGTGTGCGCGCGCGCGCGCTCTAAAAATCAATTCAGTAATTGATTCTGTGAACACTCCTGGTTTCTGACTTCAAGCAAACCGGACAGACCGCTTCGAGTGCGGTGATGGAGAAGCTGCAGTCCGTTATCTGAAGTTAAACACCCTAATTAACTGTTAACCCAAGTCGTCGCGGGTCGAAATTATCCCCCACTCACCCAGAACAGGACTCTTTCCTCGGATACCAGATAGGCTAACTTGCCGTAATGCGCCGCGTCTCGGATTACACGGAAAAACGACACAACAGGTTAGCAAAAACCTAAACCTATTACAAGTTTCGCGGCTACACCTGCGAGTTTTTCTCCCGTCTTTTCCGTACACACGCCGGCGAAGAGGAGTTAGCTAGCAGCAGGCAAAAAGTAACAGTCGGTTTGAACTGAGAAACGGCCGTTACAGAGACGGTAACGTTAGTGTTACTCTCACCGCTGCTACTGCGACACTGGAGCCTTTCGCTTTTTTTAACCGGTCCTCAACGGTCCTCCGAAACAGTCAGGAAAGAAGCCGTTACTTCAAAAAGAACGTCTCATCGTCGTCCGTTCATACTCACGGGAAATTCGACCCCTGGTTAGCGGCGTTTTTTGCCGTTTTGCTCCGTCTTGGTACCTTGTTGTGGCTTTGGGGAGCCGACTGAGGCGATGCGTCTCCCTCAACTGAACACCTGCCACCCTCCTCGACACGGAGTTGGGGGAGAGAGAGGGCTCTTGTTTAGCCTTACTCAAGCAGCTACTGAGTTTTTAGTCCTTTGTGAAAGCAAAAAGTCGATGGTTACGAGTCTGAATTTAGCCGACTTTTTCCACTAATACCCCCTTTTCTTGCCCACACTCTCCGTTAATCTCTCCCTCGATATCCCAAACTCACAAACTAAACTTCTATTCACTATCATCCGTTGTCGCTGATTGGTGGAGCCGAGTGCTCCCGCTGTTCCTATTGGGCAGTCCGAACCGGGGGGCGGGAAGCAATGCCAGCACTGAGAGTGTGGTGGACGGCGCCCCCAAACCCCCCACACAGAGAAACGTGTGTGGAAGAAGTTAGTCTAAAAAGCAGACAGCCAGTCAACCATTTAAAGTATTTAGGGACTTCACATTATTGGGAGTTTTCTATTATGTATTGCTTAATAGATCATTTGTGTGTGAAACAATTCAGGGGGGCAGAAGAAGGCAGGATCACAATGAGAAGAATATAGCCTGGGGATTTTTTTCACCTTGCTTACTTCAAATAAATTTGATTATATTATTTAAGTGAGGAAGGACTGTGGAGCAGCACTCCTGGTCCAGCTACACACACACAAGCACTTTCTTCATTACAAAATAACTGCTTGGAGCTATATCTTAGCACTAGTGATAACCTAGTTTCTTCCATGGT
>JBBMOE010000023.1:3764440-3849001 GCA_037975065.1 Chaetodon trifasciatus
TGGAGGAGTCTGTGGGCCTATGATTTTTTTGTTTGTTTTACTTTCTTTGTGTATGTGTATGCTTGATCTCTTAGCTCCTGCCATGTGTCGTCCCTGCGGCAACAAAGCGGCCAGTTAAACTGGAGCCCCGCCTCGTCTCACGCTGGCCGGCTCCTCATGCGTCCGGCCTGACTGCAGGGCCTCACAACTGGTCTCAGAGAGCTGCAGTGCGGACTTCTGGGATGGCACTCTGAAGCTCTTGCCCGTGCACCTGTAATCACATACACTTGTCCAGCATCACACTGTGGAGGAGGGGCAGAGTTGACACAGTCATGAACCACACATAAAAGCAAAGCAAACATGAAAGGAACATAACACAGACCTCAGACTGCTCAAATGAAACTGGAGATGCTGCATAAACATAAACAAGCATTTAATTAGTATTTGTGTGCATGTCTGTGCTTGCATACATAGGCCTGTGAGAGCATGTGTTCCCGCACTTGCACGAGGGGATGCCCAAAGGCACTCACTCCCGGCTCTTCCAGTCTGCAGGGTGTGGACGGTGTTGCAGAGCTCTCACAGAAAAGTGATACCATCCCCCCAGGGAGACATACCATGAGCTTTAATTTTCCTCTTTTCCATCCCGTACCTCGCTGCCCTTTACTCGTCCTCCTCAAAACTCAATCCTTTTCTTACATTCATTCATTTCATTTCCATCTTTCTTCCATGTATAAAATTTCTCCTCCCTGTGGGGATGACTAACAGGGAAGCTCATTTTTTTTTGCCTCATGTGCTTTCTCTTCCATTTGTTGCTCCGTCCCTGTCTCAGTCATGTACATTATGACATTCTCCATAAACAGTGTGTGGACTATTCCATGTAAATGACGTCACAGGAGCTGCCATGTTATGAGCCGGTGACTGGAGATTTACTTCAGTTTTTTATCTGTTGTGTCTGATACCAAGAGGCAGCAGAGACAACTTTTTCCTCTCCTGTTTCTGCCATTCACCTATACTACCTTTGTTTATTGCTGTGTGCAAATGCTCATAGGTGAGTGTGGTGATATTAATATTTGCACACCAGATATTACTGCCATTATTTGGTGTGGTGACTCTGATAACAATGACTGAAGTAGGATAAAATATATCCTTGTGTCCGGAATTAATTCTTCCTGCGGCTCAATACTGATGAGGATAAATCAGGGAAACTTTTTCTAAGGTCACATCAGCACAGTTTGGTTGTTTTTTTGTTGCACACACATAAAACGGATTTTAAACTCAGAACAGAGATAGGTTCCTCAGTGTACTGACCTTTAACAGCTGATCCAGGCCCATCAGTTTCACAGCAATTAATTTGCTTAGTGTTAATTACTGGGCAAGGCATACCCTCATTAGACTGGATCATTATATTGCATCATTTTTGTTTGGCTTCGGTCAATATGTTGCTGCACAAACTGCAGCTCTGAAACACGTTTTACAACTGATCAATACGTATATCTGAATGCTAACAGAAGCTGATGGTGTTCTGTGAGGTTATTGGCGAGAGTGATACAGCTTGAAAATACCAACCAAAACCTATTATTGCAAACTTTATCACTAGAATACGATTTTACAAAGTGGGCACAATCAAAAGAACAATTTCTGTTAGCACATATAGCCTGAGACAGAAAATAGTCAATAAACACATAAGGGAAGGAAAAAGTGGCAAACATAATGAAGCTGTGAAAGAAAACATTTTCCTACACAAGAATGTTCCTGATGATAAAAGTATCCCAGCAAAACCATTGTAATGGATTTTAATACCGTGTCAGCTAACGTCCAGGATCCAAACAGTGTTTGAGGTATAGACAATGTGTATTTGTAATGCACTTAAAAAAACAGACATTTTGGGAAATAGGCTTCATTCTCTGACAGACTTAAAGGAGAAGATTAATACCAAAGTGAGGGTAAGAATGGAGCTAATGTCAGCAGCTGATTAGTTTAGCTTAGCACAGAGAGTGGAAGCAGAAGGAAACAGCTAGCCCAATTCGATCCTATGGTCACAAAATCAACCGGCCAGCACCTCTAAAGCTCACTAATTAACCTGCTATGTCTTGTTTGTTTATTCCATACAAAAAAATGGGGGGGGGGTGTTAAATGTCGGACTTTTACTTGGCTTTGAGCAGTTGCCAGGCAACCAGTAGAGACTCCAGAAAGTTTGTGGTCCCAAGAAATCGTCCAGCATAAACACAAACAAACAAGATGTAACATGTTAATTAGTGAGTTTTAGAGGTGCCATTCGGTGTATTTCATAACCTCTGGACAGAGCCATGCTGGCCGTTTCCACTTCTCCAGCATTTGAGCTGAGTTAGTCTCACACAGTACTTGTATGTGTGTGTTTGTGCAAGTGCAGAGAGAGAAATATATACACTTTTTTACTGTCATGCATGAAGGCATGACTTCAGGGTTGCACCACACACACCAACTGACACACACGTACTTACACTGAACATGCATGCACCTGGCTGAGCTGGTCAGTGGTGCATGTACAACCCTGACATGCTTTGTACATGCACATCTGTCACATACGCGTATCACAGTACCTTGTCACCCCTCCCCCCTCCTACAACCCACACACACACACACACACACACACACCTCCTCCTCTTGCCCTCATGCTCACATGCTGCCTTCACTGCAGTTGCCAGAAAAAATCTACTTGGAGTCGAGCACATGTCAAAGACTCAACAAAGTGAACAATACAGATCAACAAGGACAGAAACTGTTTCCTGTTATATCCAAGCTGCTGATACATGACATGCAAGGGAGCGCATGGAAAACATCTCAGGATGCTTATGTTGATGTATTTTATTATTTATTCATTCTGTTTTTGAAACATGATGCACACAAACTATTATTTTGTATTCTTGACCGAAAGTCTTTGAATGCACAGCAAGTTATTTTTAAGGTCTATCTCTCTTCGCTGCGCCCTGAGACAAGAGCTGAAGGGACCTTGATGGCAGCAACAACAAAAGGAATGAGACAAGAGGAGAATGACACATGGTTCCTGAAGATGAAGATGTGCACATGTACGAGGCAAAGCTTTGTGAGACTGTAAGTAAAAGGGTGAAAGATACAAGGTGAGATTCTTTCAATCGCTTACCTCCTCTATTGCTCGTCTTTCATTGGACCACAGAGCCACACTGCCCCCCTCAGGCCAGCCAATCCTCTATCCATCTCAGAAGAGATGTAGGTCTGAAATGTCCCCTTATACAAAACTGTCTGGGGC
The DNA here is from genome assembly GCA_037975065.1 of Chaetodon trifasciatus. Taxonomy (NCBI): domain Eukaryota; kingdom Metazoa; phylum Chordata; class Actinopteri; order Chaetodontiformes; family Chaetodontidae; genus Chaetodon; species Chaetodon trifasciatus. The sequence goes on from JBBMOE010000023.1 coordinate 3,767,685, forward strand.
ACCGAGCATCTAACATGGTGCCCCATGTACTAAGGCTTGGTGTTTTGTGTAGCAGCATGAGTTCGATTCCAAACGCTGGCCCTTTGTTGCATGTTGCTTCAGCTCTGTCTCTCTCTCCTTTCAACTCTGCATCTGCACTGTTCAATCAAGGCAAAAAAAGCCAATAGAAATGGAGTTATAAAAGAGCCTGGAGTTATAAAATTCTGGGCGCAGAGAGAGAGAGAGTGAGAAAAAAAACATGTGCGTGCCTATTTGTGATAATCAGAATTTTTGAGACAAAACTGTAAGCAGCATCACATTGTAGAGAATGTCAACAAGTGTGCGTGTGTGTGAATGTGTGTGTGTTTGTGTGTAGGGTTACCATCGCACAGCCAGGTCACATGAACCAATCAGAGCCCCTTACTCAGTGAATGACCTGACTCTGGAAGATCACCATGTGTGGGATGGCTGGCTGACAGCTGAAGTGGAATTCTCACACTACCTCACACTTTATTACTCACACAAACACACACACACACACACGCATTTGTGCACACACATATGCAGAAATACACACATCCAAATTAGCTGCCAACCGCAGCTGAACACCTGCCCTCTCACCCAGGAGGAGATTTGATTGGTTATGGTTTTCACTAGCATTTAGGTTTAACGTGCAGCTGGAGAGTGGCGTGTGTGCAAGCCTCCGTGTGTGCGTTTGTGCGTGTGTGTGTGTGTGTGTGTGTGTGTGTGTGTGTGTGTGTGTGTGTGTGTGAGTGAGTGGTCTCAGCTGCACTGGTTGAGAATCAATTCAATTGAAAACACTTTATCTCACTATACATCATTCTCTCCCTTTTACCCATCGTATGCTTGCTTTTGCATTCAACGTCTCTCTCTCAGGTTACAGGCTAATCTTCAAATGTCGAGGAACAAAGACCCAGGTGGTTTTCATTCTGGCTGTCCAATCAGGGACTCATTTTCACCTAAGATGTACTTAAATTGTTAGTAGAAGAGGAAACAAAGAGAGATGTGGTACTAAAGGACCAGCAGTTACTTAAGCCTCGATGTGTTCACTTCCTCTCAACAGACTCCATGCAATCAATCACTCTTCTTCACAGCAGACAGTTTGACGTGTCACAGTAGGAAAATCACAGGTGTAGATAAGACAGTTAATAGTCACATTATATTTAGCTGCTTCAGTTTCTATTTCAAATACACAAAGTCAAAAAGTCTGCTGTGAAAAAGGCCTATCACTCTGTCTCAACACGTCTTCTTGTGCATTGCCTCTGTGTGTCCTCATTGTGATATTATGGGTGTAACTGAAGGCAAAAAATAACAATGCATGACAGCAGAGGAGATAAAGATCTCAAAAATTGCCAATCAAATATCCATGCTGACTTGACTGGAGCTGCGCAGAAAATACACAGCTGTGTTGTCAATGATTGTGCTCACGACATCCAAAAAAAAAAAAAATGCAAACAAACAAGAAAAATCACCTGTGGGCTTACCTTTATGAGAACACTGCCCACTCCAGGACAATGTGACCACAACTTTCCATCTCTATGTAAAACTGAAATAGGAATCGCCTCCAATACTGACCTTATCAAGTAAACCCGGTATCATCTGTGATGTGAACAATCCACATCAAACACAGTTGCTTTGTCAATGTCATTATAAAATTCAATTTCAGTCAGTCACAATGGGCCACCGACTCAGTTTTTAATACCGCAGCAATCCCCGGGCTCGTGTTATCTCAAATGAGAACAATTCCAATGAGCGGCGCTGTGCTGTGAGGTTTACAGATTTTAAGTTTGGGAAATAGAGAGCACTGTTATTGGATCAGAACTAGGTGAACTAGTGACAAAGTTTGATTGATCAATTCAGTTTCAATTCAATTAATAAGCTGAAGCCAGAACTGCTTAGAACTGGTGTCTGTGAAAGCCATCAAATATGATTTACATCATTTCAAACTCAGCAAATTAAGTGTTCCTTTATGTCCAGTGGCAGCCCCGTCGCCAGAATAAAATGCTGACATTTTGCATTTCTGTAAACAGTGAAAATTGCTCTACAATACGTACCAAAATGACAGAGTCCATTCATATTAACAGCTGGGCGAGACAGCAGCAGACCACTGTTTCAGCCGAGTTTTTTATGACTAAACCAGTTATTTTTAATGAGGCGTTGGAATATTTTTACAGCCTTGTTTGTGGCAACAAACCTGGGTTCTTTGAGCCAAAACATGATCTTTTCCAAACAATAACTGAGTAGTTTTTGTGCCCAAACCTAAGGAGATGTAGGTTTACATAAACATAAAATTGTAAGTTTAAAACACAAAGAAAGATAAGGTTGAACGTGAAGTAAAGTTCAGTTTCAACATATGTGTGGTTTGTAAAATCGTACAATGCCAACATTTATTGTGATGCTCGGGTTGCCTGTGGTGGGGGGATCTGCCGTCCTGGAGGAGGATTGAAGCTTTTCATCACAAAAATGATCTCCCAAAATAATCTCGTGACAAGGCTCAAACTGTGCCAGTACTATGCCCCCCTCCATTTATTTCATTTATTTATTCAGACTTTTCTTTTAATTTGTCAGTCAGTAGATCACAATGCAGTGTTGTTATGTACTGTTCTGTTGCCCATCATGGCAGAAAAAAAACATTTAAAGGTAATTTAAGCAACAAAGAATATTTAAAGCATTTAGTCTTCCAGCCTCTTCCCAATCGTTACATTACTCACTTATTTTGAACTTATTATCACTGATCATTAGGCCTGCTTAAGGACAACTGGATTCTGTTTCACACTTTCACCTCTGCCTTTGTACCCCACCTGTCTGCCTCGCATCTCGTTGTGATGCAGAAACTGGGGAAGTGATAGAGGTTGTGTTTAGATGATTAATGGAACGGGGCTCAGGATTTAGAGCCACTGACAATAGAGGCAGGGAGAGGACATGTGATTTAACCTGAGTTTATGCAACACTGCGAGGCTGCAGGGTGCAGCTATGAGCATGAAAATACTTTGATCTAATATGATAAAGGAAAATAACACTTTATTAACACTTGTTTACTCACTGCAGTTGCTTCCAACATATAATATTTCTCAACATGTTAAATGGAAACAAATGAAATATAATGTCAGTGATCATTTTGCAGGTCTGTTCACTCTCAGCCAGAGATGGGATCAAGTCACCCATGTGCAATTCTCAAGTAAGTCTCAAGTCTGAACCTTCAAGTCTCAAGTAAGTCTCAAGTCTTAACCTTCAAGTCTCAAGTAAGTCCCAAGAAATTTTTTTCTTGGGCAAGTCAAGTCAAGTCCTGTAATAGATCAAGTCAAGTCCAAGTCAAGTCACATTATTACAATCTTACCTGCAGAATCCGGTCTTAATAAAGAGAAAATCTAAGATATTAGTAACTGTTACATAATATTAACAGCCTATTTATCTAACCTGTTTAAAAAGTAGGACTTTGTAATTACTGATATATTCAGTAAAATACATGGAATCCACATGGAAAACACAAATAACTTCGTAAAGTCATTTATTATTTGTCACCCAAAACTCAATTCCTTCCTTGAAGCATTTTAGTTACCTAGCGAAAAGCAAATAGAGGAAAAGTAAGAAAAAATAAACCTAATAATATAGAGCATCAAAAATGTATATGTGCTTCATCTGTGATCATCTTGAGACACCAAGTTGGACATCAGAGCTCTAAATACTTCCTGATGGTTTTACCATCATCTGTTTTTGTCACCAAAGCTTCACTCTAAATAAAAAACAAATAACTTCAAGTTGTCTCTGAAAAAATCTTACCTGACAGCCAGGCTACAACATTTAACTTTGTTACATTACAAGTCTGTCTGTCTCAGAGAGTCATTTCTTTTTCACAAACTGTTGCATTTGCAAAATATGAGGTTGGAAAGTGTCTTGTCTGCCAGCCGTACACGATGTGGCCTCATAATTATGCCACCGTGGCTAAAGACCCTCTCAACTGGGGTGCTTGATGCTGGCACTGAAAGTGCTCTCATTGCAACAGGAAAAAGTGCAGGAAGGATGCTCCTGTTTGCATCCCAAAAAGATAGACAAGCCTGCCCACAACAAAGGCTGAGATAGTTGTTAAACTGTGTCTCTGGACTACTTGCATTCGGCAGTTCGCCGTTTCCCTTCAGAAGTGTAGCTACGAAAGCCAAAAACAATCACTTCCAGCACTCTTCCTGCTCCCGCCGACATGATGATGACCGTCTGATATGAGAGGGCGTGTTTCTCCAAAATGTAATGTTGGCAGTAGAGAGGGCATGACTGATTGACAGGGTCGTCATCCAATCATCACAACACCATTCCCTGTAATATTACAGGCTAGAGATATTTATTTTATGTTTTATATTCAAGCTGAAAACATGAAATGAAGTCATTCAAGTCATCGTGTCTCAAGTCGAGTCAAGTCCCGAGTCTTACACTTTCAAGTCCAAGTCGAGTCTCAAGTTTTTTATTTTTTGTCAAGTCAAGTCACAAGTGATCAAAATAGCGACTCGAGTCGACTCGAGTCCAAGTCGAAATGACTCGAGTCCCCATCTCTGCTCTCGACATTATGCATTTAAAGCATTTCCTCCCATATTTTTACTGGGATAAACCAAAGCAATGAACCAAGGTTGCCCTGAACTCCTGCAAAATGTTTCCTCTCAAGAAGAAGCGAGCAATCATGCTGAAATGGCTGCCATACAATGAAAAGCTTGAGCCCTCTGGTCAGGGCACATAAAGGTACAACAGCATTTTGTCGTGTAACAACTGATAATGGCATAGAGTCTTTGCAACACCTTTCAAATACATATAACCCTGAAATGAAAGATTTCTTAGGATATCTCCTGGTCAGAGACAGCAGAGGATAGTGAACCCAACTTGGTCAATATATTCTTTGATCCATACAAGATTAAAGATAACAGACAAGTAATATCATAATTTATAATATACAGTAGATCATAAAACTTTAAAAACTACTCGACTGTCTGTCAAGCAGAAATGGGAGAAAGAATTAGGTCTGGGGATATCTGAAGATGATTAGAATGATACATGGAAAAGGCTATGACGCCCAACTGAAGATCCACACAATGTGATATTTTGTGACTCCAAAATTTGAATTTATTTAAGAGGTTATCAGAGAAAAGATGAAGGCTGGGGGCAGTGTGCTAAAAAGACAGAGTGGATGACCATTTTCATATTTTCAAGGCTCATCCTTTAATTTTTTCCATCATGGCAAAAGACTGCTTAAGAAATAATGAAAATCTTTGGAATACAAATTGATTGCTCTTTTGTCACATTTTATCAGGGCTAAAATCCCAGAGAAAGACATGACTCGGGATGAATGTCTCTTTAAAATACTCACATGGAAACACCCGCAGCCAAACGCTCCATCACAAGATGACTGCAACTGAACTGAAATCAGCCGTATGGTGAAACTGACCTTTACCGTAAGACAGCGATATGATCAATAGGTAGAATCCTGGCAAAAATGGACTCAATACATGTGTCTACAGGATGGAAACCATCACATTTGCCATTGAAAATTCTCTACAATGCTGGCCATGCTAACCTCTTCTTCGTTATGCCAGAATTAAAACCAACAGGTTGCCACAAAATAAATGTCATGATTAACAGGAAGATACATAGTTCTGCTGCTCAAAATGATATTTTGTTTATGACTTTTCTCTATTCTTTGCTTTTTAACTTGACAGTGTTGCATCCTCTGGCTTATAAAAAATGCTTAAATGTAAGAATCTGAAAATCACTGTTTGTGAGGGCAACTCGAAACCTGACTTACTCTGTCCGTAAAGGTCCAGTGTGGAGGATTTAGAGGGATTTATTAGCTGAAATTCAATATAATAGTCATACTTATATTTTCATTAGTGTGTAATGACCAGAAAATAAGATTGTGTTGTCGTTGCCTTAGAATGTCTTCACCCTAAAATGTAATGTTTACTTTATGGGGACTTGTGATGACGGGTCCTCACAGTGAGACAAACAGGTTTATGTTCCTGCAATGAGTAATAGACGTCCACACACGCACGCACGCACGCACGCACGCATGCACGCACGCACGCACACACACACACACTGTGTCTCTATCTTTGTTTTCTGTTTTTTTTTTTTTTCATTTAGCTATTAAGGATATCTTCTGTTTGAAGTAATGAAAAGCTTTTTGTGTTTCACTGTGTCGTGTGTGTGTGTGTGTGTGTGTGTGTGTGTGTGTGTGTGTGTGTGTGTGTTCAGTCTATGTGTGAAATGAACTTCTTGCCTCCAGGCAGAGGTAGCCTGCTAACAGAGATTAGTTTACATCATCCCGTTTTCAATCTTCTCTCTGTTTCTGTGGTTTTGTACTCTCTGTTGTAACATGCACACAGGCACACACACACTTGCAGACACACACACACACAAACACACAGATAAATACACACTTGGTACAGAGAGTGAGAGAGCGGCGAGACACATAGAGCTGGATTTAGTCTACATCTTCCCATTCATATTTTTGTGTCATCTTATGCTCTTGTTAGAGCGTAAAAAGATGAAATCCCCCAGTTAAGGATTTTGGGCCTCTGGAGGAGAAAATCTGCCGGAGGAGCAAATCACAAGTGAACGGATAGAGTGAGAGATAGATGGGTGAGAGAGAGGAGAGGAGAGGAGAGGTTGTTAGGGAGACAGAGATTTCAAACGATGCCACCAAGAGAAATCCTGCAAGCTTTTCTTAATTATACATTTGTGTTTGTGTAGGTAAAGATAAATATTTCATTAGTGGATATTATTTAGAGATTGTTAATTTTAAATCCTTATGTTAGTCTATGTGTACGTACATACGTGGGCAGCAGATCACAACACACGTTTAACCTCACTGTCTGAGTGTGTGTGCTCTGTATGTGCATGTGTGTATATGTCACCTTAGCAACCTGCTTTTCCACCTTCAGTAGAGGCACCATGTTATACCTTGCATATGGATTACTGCTGAAACATTAACAAGTTCTGCTAATACAAAAACAGATGGGGCACATGCAGTTCCCGTTTGGTTTGTAAAGTAGCTGTCAAGAGCCATTGATCATTGATTAGCTGATTCATCACTGAATACTGATCCACTGCTGTGTAGTGTTTTGCAGCACTGCAGAACCGCGTTACCAAAGTCCTTTTTCACACCAAGTCCAAACATTTCCACACATAAAAATGGAACAAATTAGAAAAATGAACACGTGCATTTCTATGACATTTTGCAGGGAGTCAGTGATTGAACTAGAACAAAAAGCACTGGTTCCCAACTTTGTTTGACCCATTATTCTGACCCTCTCTGGCAAAGCTGCAGTACTCACGACCTCTCTTCACTGGTTGCATACTGATATGTGTCTGAGCACTTTAACCAAGTAATGATGTTCCTTTTACTGATTGTTTCATTAGTTTGTACTGTTTTGAAGAGGCCAAACTCCTCAGGGTGCCACAAGAGGAAAGCAAAGATTTGAGAAAAATAAGTCAAAAAGACATTATTTAGTCAAGCAGAAATATTTTTTTTCTTTCTTTTCCCTTCTTGTTAATCAACTCTTGACCCCTTGGATTTATCTTGTGACCCCTTGAGGGGTCCTGACCTCCAGTTTGGGAAGCATTGCTCTGAGCCAACAGCTTGTATAGCATGTATGTACAACATCTCCAGACACAAAACATGGACGAGAATCACTAACTCATTCTAAAGAAAAACTAACATTTAAATTCTGACCCGAGGACGGATGGATGGTGTAGTATCATTTTTTTCCAACAGATATGTGATGATATGTGATAACTGGAGAAAATATTATAACCAATGGTAGCTGAAAGTAGTTTATTTGTTGAGCATGATGTTGTTGTAGAAATGATCTGTTAGGATGTGATCTCATCTGATGTGAGCTTTCTGGGACTTTCCATGACCTTGCAGGTGTCTTGGCAGCTGCTACTTCTTTGTGTGGTGAACAGTATAAAAGACAGAGCGCAGACCATTGTAAGTTGGAGTTCATCAGGATTGCATGCTATGCTTTTCTGAGTGTGTTCCCCTTTATTGACGGCAATTAATTACTTTGCTCCTCGGACTTCTGACTCCTGCAGATCTTTATTTGGACACCTTCAAGAAGATTTTTCCTGAAACAATTGGACAGTTGAATTTGAGTGTTTTTGGCCTTCTGTGGTTTGTGCATTCGGCCTTCACGTTCCACGACAACGGCTAGATGAAACTTCAAAGGTTCACCAAAGTTCCCAAAAACCGTGACTGTTTGCAGCCAATTGTTTAGTAAGGCACTCCACAGTTGTTGAGACGTTTCACAAAAAATGTCAACCTGCTAGAGGAACAGTCAGGGGATCATCAATAGGAGACGTCCTCTGAGCAACATGAATGTCTGTACAAAATGAAATGGCAATCCATTCAATAGTTGTAGTAGTCTGGATAAAAAGTGGTGGACTGACTGATCAACGGTCCAACATCGTATGAAGCCTCGATACCTGCCAGACCTGTGCAAACCATTTAAGAATAGATGATTTTGGAGGCACAAGCAGACATCTGAGCTCTTATCCAGCAGCTGTCTAAATGAACTAGACCACATACAGTAATGTACCACACAGAGTTGCACATTTTTGCCTCCTCTCACAGCTTGTTTGAACAGGAAATGGGCCTAATATACCAAAACACTTAGATAATCATGTATACCTACGCTCAGATGTTAAAACATATTAGGGAAGCAGCTGTGTGCTGCTCTTACTGGAGATAGGAAAGTTAATCAGGAGTGCACTTGAAAAACCAAGCAGTTAGTCCTCATCCTTGAAGTGTTTCTGATAAACCGGTTTGAAAACACTGCCAATAAAGCAATAAAACAAAGCTGCATATCAATCTAACCTTTGAGTTGCTCGTACAAGTTTGTGGCAAAGCGTGAAATGGGCTCATTGCTGGCAGCCGATGTGGGGAAAAAAATGCCAGCAACTGTGGTTCTCACCAACCGTTGTCACACTGGTTTCTGGTCACATGCGGCAGAAATGAACCCGTTACAGCACAGAGCTGAAAAATGAGGCGACCACTTCAAAAAGCTTTCTTGATCAGTCCATACAAAGATGAGAGTTATGCTTCATGTGAAGTCAGTTTTAGAAAGCCCCAAAAATGAGGACTAACTCCTTAGTTTGACAAAAATGACATGCCTGGTTATCTTTCCTACCTGCGGTAATGAGCAGTGCACAACCACTTCCTTTAGCTTTTCTATGGGATGTTTCCAGGACTGTGTCCCCTGCAGCGGATGAGGCAGTTCCAAACAGGGCTAAGGTACAGGGCAGTCTAATACAACAACAGCACTGCAGTAAATCCTGTATAGTGTTCTTTTTTGGGGGGACTGTTTTAGAGAGGTGTTTGTTCAACTTCATGGTCAGTTTGGAAACTGAAATTTGTGGTGCTGTTGAACTGTTATGCATCATACTGAGAGGTCCTCCTCACGGAGTCTCATTGATATAAATGGAGTTAGTTGTTCATGTGTGTTAAAAATCTGACTGACAAACATATTAATTTAGGTAGCTTCTGTTTGGGTGATGTGTCAAAAACAAATACAGCATCTGAACAGCTGATCATTTGTCTCGGCCAAAGAGACAGTTTGACGTGCAGCTGGGAGAGAAGCGGAGGAAAACAAATTGCAGACAACCAGAGAAATATGGACAGGGGATGTGTATGTTATCGATCTCTGGTGATACACATGCAGCTCTGTAAAATTATAACTTCAACCTGTCACAAACTTTTCTGCGGTGGAGGAGGTTAAAATATTGCAGTCCAAAACAGCTAAATGACGTGAATGTCATGAATTCAATTTTCCTTCTAAATGTGAGATGTGAAGACACAACGCACTCTCTGCAGATGCTCTTCAATGATCTGAAAGAGGAGATAATCAATTGAGTCCACTTCACCACTAATGCTCATTCACCTTCATCATCCCCGGACTATCACCACCTCAAACCCGCTCCACTAAAAAGCCTGAACTCACCTGTGGACTCCCCTGGACGCCTGTCTTTGAACAAAAGTGGAATGAGCATATGTGTGCACCACTAGGCCACTCAGCGTGTGACAAAGCCCCGTGGACACTGCACTTCCACTTTCACAGCAACAGGGTGGTAATGGACCAGAGGTGACTTTATTCCATCTCTCCCTGCTGATCAAAGGCTCTTTCACCTCTCTCCCTCTTTTAAATCCCTAATTCAGCTCTTCCTGCATGTCTGTTTTCTGTCCTTCTCTGTCACGCTTCCATCTCTTTCACCTAAAGCAGTTGCATACATATTTATTATCTTGCTACAGAACCGCAGAAGAGCTGCTGTATTTGCTTGTGAGAGTGACATTTACTCATAATTGCACCTTGGATGAAAAGTTAGATATATTTCATTCTTCATTCTAACAGCATTGCACAAAGTTGTCATCTTTGTGTTTATAGTGGCTCATCTGAAAACATCAACTGAAAGTACTTTTGCATTGGAAGTGAATGGTTAAGAGGTCGCCTATAATATTAAATCCAGAATGTGTCTACAATGAAAACTGTGCTATGAGCGTGACTCTTGCAAGGGTGGCTATTAGTTTTAATTACACTGTTAATCTGAGATCCTGTGAACTCAGCAACAACCAGAGGTGTGGACTCGAGTCACATGACTTGGACTTGAGTCGACAAAATCAAAAAAGATTTGCAACTTGGACCTGAGCATCAGTGTGACCTCACTTGGAGATTAAAAACCAAGCTACTGTTGAAATACATGGTATGTTGGTGTTCTCCAGAATATTATGCCAAATGGAAGAAAGTAGAACTCACTCAGAGCAGAAGTCTACCTCAGGCCAGGAGACAAGCACTACAGACACCAGGAAGACGACAACTTCACTGTTTATGAACCACTAAAAACCTGGACGGATACAGTTAGAAAATATAAATTTGAAGGAGACTGTAGGTTAGTGCTATGGCCTTCGCAGACAACTCTTTTCATACCAGGACAAACTGACAAAACCTTTACAACATGGATGGATAGAGGTATTACAGCCATATGCACACTGACAGAAGAGAACATTTTTAAGTCTTTTGAAAGGGTTAAAAATAAATTTAAACTAGAAAATAAAGACTTGTTTCATACTTACAACTGAGACACTTTTTTGATACACAGGTAAAAACAGGTATATCATCAGAAAGCAATGTGCTGGTTAAAATGATGAAGGATGCCTATGAGGAAATGCCTTCCAAAGCTGTCTCTAAATTGAATGCATGTCTACAGAAATGCAATGGTAATACCTCACTGTATATAAAATCTAAATGGGAAGATGAACTACAGACTGAAATTTCAGAGTGTGATTGGCGTTTATTATGTAAGACACAACACGAGCTCTAAACGCTGGAGAGAGTTTGGCTGGAAAAATCTGACACGTTTCCTTGTCGCGCTGCAGATTAAAAGCAAACAGACTGGACTACGACAAAAATGTTGGAGACAATGTGGAAACTATAACGCCAATCACGGTCATATTTTCTGGTCATGTGCCAAACTACAACCCTTCTGGGATGACAGTATTGGACTTTTGGAGGACATCTTAAAATATAAGGTACCCAGGGACCCACGGGTTCTGTATCTGGGATTGATCCCAGAAGGAGTTATTATGAAAGAAGACAGGTACCTCTTCAAAATAATGATTGTTGCCTATAAGAAGGCCATTACTAGGAACTGGTTGAAACCTGATGCTCCAATAACAGGACACTGATGGACATTATGGAGGAGATCTACGCAATGGAGAAAATGACTTTTCATCTGCGAATCAAAGCAGGTGACTTTGCACAAAAATGGAGGAAATGGACATTATTCAAAAACAAAGATAACGCTTACTCAACTGACTGAGAATTTGTATGCCCCCTTTTGTATTACTTTATGTTATTTATTTATTTTTTTTCTCTGTTCCTGCTGTCTCTATACAAACAAAACTAAATAAATAGTTTTAAAACGTAAAAAAAAAAAAACCAAGCTACTGATCAATTCATCTCCTGAATCCGTGTTAACGCTGTTCCTCCCCAGCAAGTTGAAACCTGTTTCCCAAGATCCAACTTTGTTTGAACCAAACCAACAGCGTCCAATCAAATTGCAGAAGACAAACATGAAGAGCTAACATTTCACGACTGAGCTCCAGCTGGAAAAAATGATGCCAAAGGTAATGTGTTTGCATATGAAAACCTTGTGGCAGTCAACACGAAACGCACTGCAGTATGCAAAACACACAGCACAGTGCACAGACAGAGACAAGAACTTCATCTGAAGTTGGACAAAGAACGGTAAGTCAGGGAGTCGCATTTGGTGAAGACTGCAATATGACTTCTTTACAACTCAAAAGTGTAGGATTTGCCTGTTTTTTGACTTGGGACTTACAAACAATGACTTGATCCCACCTCTGGCAACAACTAAAGCCACGTTGCCTTCCTGACCTTTGTCTCACCTCAGAATTCCCTTTAGAGAATGAATGAAAACGAAAATATGAATAAGGACACCCGGGATTTTGTCACTCAGCCTGTGGTGCTGTATTGTCGGCACACTTGTTGGCGCTCAAAAAAATCCACATGAACAGCGTCACGGTGCCAGCGCTCAGTTTCTTGGAAACACTCTCGCTGAGCTGTCAACACAACAGTTTGTCAAACCCTCTGTCCACCAACATCCAGTATGGTGGAAAGACACATCCTGAAGCTCTGTCCATATGCACAGGAGTAACAAGTCGTCCAAATTATGCAACAAAATATGTCATCTGTCCATGTCCTCTAACTGACACATTTTTTTTATCTGATGCCTCTTTCTGCAAAATGACATTGTGTCTCTATGCCTTCTAAAACTGTTTAAAATCCCTGCTGAAAAGTGAATCAGTGTTAGTTTTGGTAAGTTTTAGGCACAAAAATGAGATGGTTCCTCTTGGGGGGGGTCTTTTATGAGTCAGAGATACTCATCTGTCATGCAGTGCTGAGTCTTTATCAGCGCTGAAAAACACATCCAAGAATTCACAAACACTGATAAAGCACATCTCTCTTTACTGCCAGTGTCCATATAAACAGAGCTTGAAGGATAAGGCTGAGAATAGTTAATATTTTTGTTATCGTCAACAAATCCAATGAAAGGACTAACACCAGCAATCCTCTGATGCGCCTCTCGATGCTTTCTGACAACCCGATCCTGTCTGAGGCACTCTTTAAAACCCAGTGATCAATATATACTTTCAACAAACAGCTGGGTACTGTGGTTTTTGCATGTTGCTCAAACAGGAGGAAATAGAGCACCAGTGGGGGACTATTTAGCCATGGATTTGGTGCCCGAGCAAGTGTTGACGACAGCTGGAGTGTCTGTGAGCCTCAAAATAAACTGGAGAACCCATGTTCATCCTAATGAAGGGACATGTCGTCCATGTCGCGGTAGGACTCATCGACGTGTTCGTAACAGCTTATGGACAATCAAATGGCAGACTATACAGATACTATACACCCCCTCTTACACCTCATGGCCCCCCTCTAACCCCCACCAACCTCCCATTGACACCCCCTCTTCCTCGTGGCCCTCAACAAAGATGAACATTACAACTCAGCCCATGTCATACTGCACACTGCACATATCACTTTATATTTTATATATCAGTATATAAGTATCAGTTCTACAGCAGTTTAACTGACATGGTTATATCTGCCATTTTGTCAGATCTGAGACCATCCATGGTTATCAGTGCCAGCTAACCAACCTCTCCTCCTGGCTTTGCAATGATGCCTTAACTAGCAGTTATCCTAATATAAAAATAAATAAGAAATTGTTGTTTTTCAGTGTTCTACCGTTGCTTCCAGTAAAAATGTCTCTTGAGCCTTTATTGGAAGTGTATTTATTTAGTTGGTAAGAGTAACTGTGATTTAAGGCCTGTGCAGTATTAAGTATTATTCACTGATAACGAGTTATGCAAAACAATATTTGCTCATAACGCTCAATGATGGCACCAGGATAAATTTTCTTTCAGAATTCTAATTCTGACAATAGCTCAGGGTAAGTCTTTCATAGCTGCTGCCAGGCTACTTTCATCAGGGCACAAGCTGTCTTTTCATTAGACGGAGCAGAGCTGGAGGGTACAAAGTAGGATTTTGTAATGTATGAGTCTCCTTTTTTGCAAGAGCCAAAGACCGTATTACTACAAGGCCAACGGAGGAGTGTGGCGCCCTTCCCAAGATCCGAGTAAACACTCCAAATCTGAGGCAATAGCCCTCCTTCTCACACACACAGACACACACACACACAGTTGTACACACAGTGTGAAGCAGGTCATCACTATCAAAACATGGATTATGTTTCAGAGGTATTGTTTCCATTTCATTGGCTGAATCTTCCGTCTGATCTTCACTGTAAGATGGCTGATGAAATCCCAAAAGAAGCCGTACAGCATGAAAAGTACACAATGTGTGTGCGCGTGTGAGTGTGTGGACGTGCAATACGCTTGTTGTGGGGACATAAATCTGTTTACACAGTCACATTGTGGAGACGCGAATTTCTTTTGGTGCCAAAATGAAAGTCCACGCCATGTAAATCAGAAAATGTTAGCGTGATGACTTGGGTTAAGGTTAGGGTAAGTCTCCAGGAAATGAATGTAAGTCAATGTGATGTCCTCTGAAGTGATGGAAACATGACTGTGTGTATTAGTGTGTGTGTGTGTGTGTGTGTGTGTGTGTGTGTGTGTGTGTGAGGGAGACAGAGACGGTTATATGTGTGTGGAAGTGGACGTAGAATTTCATTTCATAGCTGAAGGACAATGATCGCACCAGACTAATAATTAAATTTTTAAATTGTCACCCTGATCACACACACACGCAGACACACACATACACACACACACACACAGACACAGGCACAAACACACATGCCCGCGCCCACCATTTATATTCCACTTCTCTCTTAAACAAAACTGCTCTTCATTAAAGAACTCCTAACCTCTCTAAGAAGAGATAAAGGGTAATTACGTAGCTATCGTCAATTCAAACGGGTCTCTTTTTCTCTGAGCGCAGGGACCATAGATAAGGCTGCTTAATTAACTTAAGTGCTTCTGTTCCATCACCTCTCATGCAGGGACCCTCTAACTGCCGAAGAAGTGCAGAAAAGGCTCCATTATACTGACATATTAAATCATTTCTATTGTCACATCTGGTCAATTCCACAGTTAAAGGTTGAAGTTCATCTCACTCATTGACGACTTTTCTCTGTTGTGTGGAGTAGACCGAGGCCAAGGAGTATCTGAAAATTATGTTTAGAGTTTAAGTGCAGTTGGTGAGGGAAAAGGAAATGCTTGAAAGTCAATGAGGTTTGCAGAAATCAGCCTCCATCAGATTTCTGGATGCCGGTGTCCACACAGCCCAGACCACATCAGTATTACATATTCATTATTGATCACCCGAGAGAAAATCTATGTGTGTATCCACAGGTAGGACGGGGTCAGCTTTTTGGCAGTGACCTCTGGTAGACTGTGTGTCTTGTTGTGTGACTGTGCTCAAGGCCATTTCTGCCCACGGGCTAGTTCAGCTTGATGTGCCATCCGGATGCTGTCTGGAACATTCAGCAGGTAGAAAAAGCTTCTAATATCCATGGTGGTGGCCTGCCTGTTAAAAATCTTCTCATACTCTGCCTCTGCAACAGGGCTCAGCTTCTTGCCTCACACTTGAAGAAGTTCAAATGCTACGGTCACAGATCCAGATGCATTCATTTCAGATGTTTTTCCACCTTTAAGCAACAAAAAGAGCAACATTCCCTCTGCAGCGGGTGATCATCGCAATCATCTAATTAACAGCAGTGAATACCTATCAAATTACTATTAATTTTTAAGTAAAAAAAACATTCTTTCAATAATGCAGAATATTGTGGTATTGTTTGCCACTAACACAAAATGATTCTAATCATTTAGAAGTCTAAAATATTCATTTTCATATCAAACTGATAGTGTTCGTACTACAGGTTGGTGCAGCACTGCTGTATGCTGTTGTATATTGTCAGGTTTTTATGATAAGCAGTGTCATTACTTTATGTAATTTCCATCAGTACATGCATTCATTTTATTTTTTCCACACTGCAAATCAGATTCTCCTTGTGGATAGTAAATGTAAGAGGTATAGTTTCATTTTTTATTTTGTTACACTCATTTTTTAGGTAATATGGTTAGATGTTCCTTTCCAAGAAATGTGTGAGACAGTCAATCAATCAATGTCACCCTCAAGTCTGTGCATTAAGCGTCGACGTGCAACCCTGACATAGTTTGCTAAGCTAAGCATAAAGCCAGGAAGCGGAGGGAAACAGCTAGCCTAGCTTGGTCCAAAGCAACAACATGCCTGCAAGCACCTCGAAAGCTCACTAATTAACTCATTGCATCTTATTCATTTAATCTATTCACAAGATGAAAAGACAAACCATTTTAGGGGTTTTAGTAGAGGTCTAGGAAGAGTTCTGTGTACAGATTAAACAAATGAGATGCAACATGCTAACTGGTGACTTTAGAGGGGCTGCTAGGTGTAGTTTTTCACTCTGGAGAGAACCAGGCTCTGTGTCTTTATGCTAAGCTAGGCTAACAAGAACCTGGCTCCAGCTTCATACTTAACACACAGACATGAGATTGATATCGATCCTCTCGTCTGACCTCAGAAAGACGTGACTAAGCACAAAATGTTGAGCTGCTGCTTTAAACCAGCATTAGAAAACATTATTCCACAAGGATGTGGTTACATGAGGTACTGTAGGTACAGCCAATCAGCTGATGTAGTGGTGACGAAGAGGAAGTTTGCATTTGGGTTCTGGTAACAAAACAACAGGACAGAAAGCAGAACTGACAGCTGTATTTGCATTTGATAACACTCCTAGCCTAATCACATTTCTTTCCGGTGTCAAGCTGTTCTGCTTTTCTTTGGTCAATCTAATTTGAGTGCTTTCTAAGAAACCTCTCTTGTGTTAACCCCCCCCCCTCCTTTGTATTATCTAAGCCTGTATCTTCTTCCTGTCGACACTCTTAAGAAACAAGTAGGATGATAGATGGCCTCACTCTGTTTTATTAATTCTGACTCAACCTGTCTTTTCTCCACCTCCCTCGTGTCATCCCCTTCTCTTAGCATCTCAATTCCTCATGCACCTTTTGTCCTTCCATTATTCATCATGCATATCACCGGTACCACTCGAGGCTATTTCGACTGTCTTTCTTATTTCCTCCACCCTCCTTTACTTGTTACTTTCCAGTTCAGATTAATTAATTGAAGAAGCTCTCGTCCCTCCTTTACCATTCTTCCAACCATTACGTTGCTTCCCTGCCCTCCCACTTAAATTCTCTCACTCCTTTAATCCCCCTTTCATCTTTTCTTCAGCACACCATGTACCTCCCTCCGCCCTTACGCCTTTCTACCACTGTTTTCCACCCCCTTACTTCCCTCTCATCCTTAATCTTCCCTCAGCCTTTCCCCTGTCTCTACATCCGACCCTCTATCTCTTTCCTACCAGCATTCTTCTTCTCATCCACCCACACTCAAGCTTCCATTAGTCAGTGTGCGTGTGTGTTCGTCTTTGTTTGCACATGTGCCATTGTGTGTGTGTGTGTGTTTTCTCTCCAGGGCAACATGTTCATTATGGCGGAGGTTAGAATGATGACGATGGTAATAAAGATAAAAAGTCTTCGGAAAGATACTGATCAAACCTCTCCCAGTGGCAGTATGCGTGCATGTGTGTTGTTAATAGTGTGCTTACGTGTGTGTGTGTGTGTGTTCTGTACCACATTGCCTTAGGCAAATATTCCCCCGAAAGGACAGAATTTATGGCGGCCTCCTTTTAAAGTCCCTCAAAATTTACAGAACAGAGGAGTTTGCGATTTTTGTTTAGTGAGTGCTGCTGTTAATTGGAGTTGCTCCAGGCTCTCCTCGGGCTATTGGGAAGTGTGCATGAATGTGTAACTGTGTGCTCGCCTCTATGTGTGTGTATGTCACGGAGACATAAGGTTTAAGCTTCCGCAGAGAGGACAAAGAGGGAAATTAGCAGAGCCTCTGCCACCAATGCTCACATACAAAGTGACAGAAGCATTAGGAAGCTTTCAGCGATGGAAATTAAATTAGGTTGCAGGAATCAAACACATAATGGCAAAAAAGCTGAACAACATTAGCAGCACAGAGCAATAGCGGCAGACAGAGTGCAGGGAGGGGGGCGAGATTGCAGATGAGATGCAGTCATACCAGGTAATTAATTATTTGCATGTGCTGTTACTTGCTGGTGAAGGACGACATCTTTTATTCGTCCACGGACTTGCGTCAGCAGTTATGCTATTAAGATCTTCAAAGTCCCCTGTGTAACACTTTTTACTGGCAGCAGGTCTCACATCACTTTTACTGCCTCGGGGATGAAAACAAAATGTGCGGGTGATGAGAAAAGGATGTCAACTGAGTGTCCTCTTACTGTAACACAGCCAAACAGGGTTGATGAAATGCTGATGCCACAGGTCACCGAGTGGATGAAGTATCTGAGGATGAATGTTCGAGCTCGGTGTGTGTTTACATGGAGATGAGATCATTTTCCATATCAACATCTTCATTCGTACACACACACGCTGTCTTGAACCCACATGAGCTTCTTCATTGGTACATTGTTCATCATTTAGTCCATTTTAATTTCTGCTTCCCTTTTGTTTACTCTCCTCTGGCCCTGTACCCAGCAAAATCACTGCACAACACTGCAGAAACTGTTTTCATTATCTGCCTCCAAGGTCTGACATGAATTAGGCAAAAAAAACAAAACAAAAAAAAAAAACGATATCATGTACTTGTTGCCTTTTCAGTTCCAGTTTGCTGCAAGTTGATTCATTAGTTGGAAATTGGTCTGCTTTGTAACGCGAAAGTTATTATCATCAACGTGATCGGATTTCCTTTATATAAACATATTGTTTTATTTGGGATTCATCACTTTGCAATACTACGTCTCATGAAAAATTCTGTATCATTTATGCTCATCTGAGAGAAGTATACATTGACAGAGGAAATGAAGACAGGTGAGACCAGATCTCTACAGCTATACCTTCCCTAAAAAGCGGACAAACTTCTTTCTTCTAGTATCTGCTCATACTGCATGCACAGGCAGTACTGCAGTAATGCCTGAATCTACTACACTAAAGCAGAATGGAGAGGAATGGATTAATCAACCCTAGAGAGCAACATGTTGCAGACAAACTGTCATGAGCTTGTGGTAGTGTATATTAATAAAACGTGAAGATTAACACAATATGAATAAACATATGAATTAGCCAAATGGTTGCTATAGACACACACACAACGGATAATTTTACCATTAACTGATGGTACTGTTAAGTTCAGATGTGTAAATTGTAGTAGACTGACAGATATGGATTAGACTGGTTAAACTATAACTTAAAAACACATATTTATCCATTTCAGTAGTTATTTGGTGATGAGGAGTGTGTTTTGTTGTCAGTCTGCATCTTCTACTTTTGCTCTTTCTAAACTTCCCAAAATGTATTTTGACAGCTATGAGAGTCTCCACTCAGCAGTTCATATTCAACCTCCCTGTGCCATTTTCAGCCCTCTGTCCAAAATAAAACTGACTTTTGCCCATTTTAAAGATCAGAATGAGAATTTTTGAGGGAACCGGGGCCAGTCCACGAGAAAATACGCTGTATTTCACAACTGACTGCCGCTCATTCAGATGTTGTCCAGATAAATTTGTGAGTCAGAACTCTTGCGAGCACCTGTATGGGTCACATTTACAGCAAATGTGTCAGAATTGTTGCAAATTATAGCTTGCATGCTGCAAATTTGATGCAACAGGGCCCAGACTCTGGGCAAATGAGACATTTCTTTTCACCAGGGTGCAGGTTGTAGTTGTACTTAAAATTGTTGGAGAGTACAAAGTTTCCCTGTCAAATCAAAAGCAGAGAGCGCAACAATTGAACAGGCATAATTCATAATAGCATAATAGCTGTTCTGATTGTATGATTGGCAATCACATAAACAAGCCTTGCTCCCCCCCTGCAGGTATACTGTAAGTCGACTAATCAAAACAGATGTAATCAGCATAAAGTGAGGCTGAGTGAGGAACTACAACTGCTGAAATCAGTTGCTGAGCCACAGTATCATGTGATTAGACAGTTCTATTGATTACACATGCAGGAACAGAGCACAATAGCAAAGAGCCACACTGAGAGCAAGTTTCTGGTTGAGAATCAAAGAGAATTACCAGTTTTACTCTAAATGCGTTTCTCTGTCTGCATGTATGTTGCATCAAGCTGTCATCCTGCTCCACAGTGGATTTCTTCCTGTGTGAATGGGAAAATTATTATGATTGCCATTTGTGAGAAAATAGCGAGCCTCAAAAGAAGCTTTTGCTTTTTGATTCTGAAGGACTAAGATCAAAGCCGGATGTTAATGCGGATGTTTTTAGATTATTGAAATATTTCTCCTGTCGCTGCATCACAGATATCTTTGTCTGCAAAACTGTACAGCATTTCTTCATTTGGTCATTATTTCAATCACGATAACAACACACCAGCAAAATAAAATGAGCCCAGAAAATGCAAGGTAGCCATCTACTGCTCTTCAATGTTGGGTTTTTCACTTAAAAGCAGCAAATGAAGAGGAAAAACAGAAAAAAATGACAACAGAAAAATCTACACACACTAAGGGAATCTGCTTTGTAACACGAAAGTTATAGAAAATTATAGAAACATCAGTTTCTTTGTCGGTGGCATGTGATAATTCCCTGTGGGTTCACTGCAGCAGCACCATTCATATTACACACACTCATTTGATCCATTAATAAAATAATAATATTGAGTGCAGCTTTAACTAAATATTAAGTGCATTAAATGCCAGGCCAAGCGTAAACCTGTTTAAGACTGTGTGCTAGTAATTACTATGCTAGTAAGCCCTCAAGTGTGTATCTTGATGCATCTTGTGTTTTATGTGACTGTGTTCAAACACCTGTGCACACACACAGACACGCACATACAGACCATTTATCATCCTACCCATCACCACAATCCATTATTAGGAGATTTATATGTTTTCATGTGTCCACACGATGTCAGTTTTCTAATGAGGGATATTATAAAAACAACATGCTGTGAAATCAATAAGATAAATATCTGCAGACGCAGAGTCTGTCTGCACCGGTGACAAACAGATAAATCACACTTGTAACAGATTACAGTGAATTAACCTTGGTTATGTTTCATCACTGAGGTCCACTGTGTGTCTCTGGAACTGCGAATAGAAACGAAAAATAAAACCAAGGCTTGATTTATTTCTTGGCGGGGGTGACAGAGTTCACAGTAATATTGGTCTTTTAAAAAAACTGTTCCAAAATACTTGGGACACTGTATAAAACATGAATAAAATAGCACAAAGACAACACCTCATCAGCTTCATTGATTTTTCTAAATATCTGCTTATTCTGAATTTGATGCAGCAACACGTTTCAGACAAGTTGGGACAGGAGCAACTAAAGACTGAAGATGTGGAACGCTCCAAAAACACCTGTTTGAAACATTCCACAGGTAAACAGGTTGATGGGTAACAGGTGATGAACACACAGCAACATCAAGCATGGCTGAAAGTGAAAGATAACTCTGCTCCACGGTGGAGGAGTTCCAAAAAGGGGAGTAACTGTAGATGCGTGGAAGTGGTTTGGTTGCAAAAGATCAGATGTACAACACAAACTTATTTCACCAGCTCAAGCAGAAGCACCAGGTTGAGTACGAGGAGAGCCAAAGACACCGCGAGGAGAGCTCAGCGGCTTTTGGGAGTTACACTGGCGCAACACAGTATCTCAGGGATGTTGTGCATCTTTTGTCATATCGTCAAAAACATCATTATCACAGAAATGCACTGAAACATTGTGATATAATTTTAGGTCCGTATCGCCGACCCCTATTTCTTACTGTGTGCTGTTGCAATGTGAAAGCATGAAGCCTCAGAAGACGGAGTGGTCGGATGCAGTGCAGACAGGCCCTGCAGATATTTATCTTTATAAACATAGTCTGCTATTAAAGCAACATCTAAATACCCACAACACCTCTGCTGCAGGCTGTGAGGATGGTCCAAGTGTTCATATTGTGAAAAAAACAGTCTATTTAGTCTCCTTTTCATATTAAAGGGTCCCTCAAATTCAGACAGCGCAGTATAAATCTCACAAGCCACTGACACTTTACTCGCCCATACGACTTGCTCTCTGAGGCAAATAGCGTATTTCTTTCCACTACGGGTTGAAAAATGTCATGTACCAGTTCACTGGAAAGCAATTTAGAGCTGTAGCGGCAAGCCTGACCTGAAACCTTCCATATCCTCACAAATAAAAGCATGCGAGGCTCACTGGGGCTTCTGTTTGAACTGTACAGGCAGTATTCCTGTTTTATTGCTGCTATTATAATCTACTATCAACTGATTTTGGAGTGATATATCTATGAGGAGAGCCCATAAAATCTTTAATACTGCTTTCTGATCACTGTTTCAATCACTGTGTGATACTGGCGCATGCACACACACACACTCACACACACACACACACACACACACACGCACAGACAGTCATGTTTCCATCACTTCTGGGGACACATTCATTTCCTGGAGGCTCACCCTAACCATAACCACTACTTGCCAAACCCTAGCCTTTACCCTACTGCTAACTTAAACCTAACCCTTGCCCTAACGTTAACCTAAACCTGCCTCTGCCTCCAAGCCTAACCTTAAACCAAAGCCCGACACTGAAATTGAATGACTTATGTTAGGACTTACGTTTTGTCCCCATATGGAAAACAGGAACAATGTGACTGTGTAAACAGATTTATGTCCCCACAACAGGAGTAATGCCCGTAAACACACACACACACACACACACACACACACACACACACACACACCTGTAGATGATAGTGCAGGGCAGGTTGGGTTGCTTGTGACTCTGCAAGAAAGTGGATTGGAAATATTGTATTGCCCCCCTCTGGTAACAGTATACACTCAGGGAAACTTATTTCATTCTCTCTCACACTTTTCTTTCTTTTTTACTTATTTAAAACAATCTCTCTCCACCTCCACATTTCCCTCACTACCTCTCCTGACTCTCCATCTCACCTTTCCTTGATTCCACTCCACCACTTCTTTCATTTTCTGGCCTTTTTCCCACAGAGTGTATACTGTTGCAGGTCATGTGGTATTCTGAAGTCACTGCGGGTCACTGTCGAGTCTCGAGTGTGCATGTGCGTGTGTGTTTGTGTGCATGTGTGTGTGTGTGTCAGAAGCACTGAGCCAGAGTAATGGGTTTGTTCAGCCGTCCGTTGCAGTTGTTTTGCCGTTGAATGATCCAGCAAACTGGTCAGAATCACCAATTACACACAGTCTCTCTCTCTCTCTCTCTCTCTCTCTCTCTCTCTCTCTCTCTGTCTCACACACACACACACACACACACACACACACACTCACACAGTCAACTTCCTCATTTTACATAGAAACATGTATAATTCATACATATAAGCCAAACGTGAACACGCACTTTACCCTTAATGTGATAACTTCATGCATCTTGTGCAGATCAGCCAAGAAACTGATATTAAAGACCACAGGAGGAATATTAAAGAACAATGCAGCTGATTCACATTCTCTCCAGAGGTTGAGAAAGTTTCAAGGCTTCCATCTTCAAGCTGCACACGGAATCCTCACCACTTTAGGAAGTGGTGTGTGCAAGCAGCCAGGGTCACATCTCTGCGATACTGTCAGGCCAAAATAAAAGTCATCTAAACTCTGACTTTTCGACAGGCAGAGTGACATTTCAAAGGGGGAAGCAACTACACCCCAGATTGGCTTGAACAATCAGTCCCAGATTGTCCATCCATCATCTACACCTTATATATTCCACCATGCATTGGTTGATTAGGTTAATATACAACTAATTAGATGAGGAATTGTGGTTAGTTCACGAATCTGGCAAAAAGAGTGATTCATCAGTAAAACATTGACCAACAATGTACAACCATGATTCCAAAGAGTTGGACTCTGGTTTTACAAAGTGTTCCTGAGTTCATGTCGTAATCTCCTGTGGTGGCACAGTGGACAGTGGTAACACTGTCGACTCACAGCTAGAAGGTCCCGGGTTTGATTCCCGCCTGGGGCGCTGTGGGCGTGTTGTCCACCATGCCTTCAGAGCCTTCGGTGCCTGCTGCCCTTTAAGGGGCCCTGTGTGGAGTTTGCATGTTCTCCCCATGTTCACCTGGGGTATCCTCCCCCACAAAAAGCATACAAGAAGATCACCACCTGACCAATGGTGACAAAAGGAACTGGTCCCCGGGCGCTGCTGTCAGCGGCAGCCCACCGCTCCCGGTCTGCCATGGAGGAAGGACTACCGGGATGGGATAAAAGCAGAGAAATAATTTCACCTGAGCATGGCGTGTGCAGTTTTGGACTCTGTAACTCTGCATGTTGTGTAGTGATTAATAAAGGATTCTTCTTCTTTATCCAATCATGTGTTCACAAAGTGGTGAACCTCACTCCATCCTCACTTTTGAACGATACTCTCACCTGTTACCACTGAACCTGTTTACCTGTGGAATGATCCAGACAGGTGTTTCTGTTTGATGACTTTGTTCAGCGGTGTGATAACTGACATGCTGATTTTAGAGGGAAGTCCTACACTCTCATTCAGACAGCCATTAAAGGTCAGATCACTGAAAATCTCTGCTGCCACCCACTCAACCCTGACAAACTGCCTCACTGAAATAAAATCCTGGCTTCAAGCCAATTCTCTCAAACTCAACTGTGACAAATCAGAAATCGTCAATATTGGACCAAAATCACTCTCCAAATTCACCCACACCATCACCCTAAATATCGATGGCTCCTCAGTATCCACCTCCCCTCACATCCGAAATCTTGGCATCATCTTCGACCAAACCCTCTCCTTCGACCAGCACGTTAAACATCACCCGCCTCCGGCCATCCCTCTTTTCCACAGCTGCAGAAACCCTCATCCACGCCTTCATCACCTCTCGTCTGGAACATTGCAACGGTCTCCTCTATGGTTCATCTTCAAAAATGCTCAATAAGCTCCAATACATCCAGAAATCTGCTGCCCACATCACCCCCGTCCTCTTCAAGCTCCATTGGCTCCCCATCCTCCAGAGAATCCATTAAAATCCTTCTCATGACCTACAAAGCCCTTAATAACCTGGCTCCACCCTACCTGACCGAGCTCCTCCACCCGCACACCCCGCTCCGCTGATACTAACCTCCTGCCTCCTTAAGACTCACCTGTTCAACACTGCTTTCTGTCTTTGACAGCCTCTTCTCCTCATGCTCTATTCGTTTCTTATTTCTTTTTTAATTTATGATTTGTATTTATTTTTCTTCTCTTTGTGAAGCATCTTTGAGTGTCCTGAAAAGCACTATGTAAGCATAATGTATTATTATTATCGCTCAGTTCTACAAACATCTGGGTACTATGATTGTTTATCAGGTAAAATTCTATGACAACACAGTGGCAATCTCTAAAAGAAGCCCAGCAATGACTGCACTCCCCGAGGAAGCAAAATTGGTTTGGGGAGTGTGGAAACCTCATGACATCCCTATAATTCCACGGTAGAGTCAGTCATCAACTTCTCTCTTAATACCAGCTTTGGCAATCTGTTGACGGGTAACAAGAACAGACTGCACCAGATAGCTAAAGTGGCCTTTACGGTCATTAATGTCACACTGCCTTCTGCCGTCTTCCAAAACGAGAGCTATTTCAGAAACCCAAGTGTCGTCCTCGTGTCGTCTCCGTCGTCTGTACAGAGATGCCTCAGCTGATCATCAGTTCTCCATGTTACACTGCTGAGTGATGATGGTAATCTTGTTTCAAGCACAGACGATTAGGTGCGGTGATGAATGGCACTGTCTCTGATGAACATTGTTTTATGTGAGTTTGTGTGTGTGTGTGTGTGCGTGTGTGGGGGGGGGGGTTGGCATTTGTATTATGTAGTATGGATTCAGTTGTATTTTATGTTCCATTTTCTGTGTTTCACCTGGCTGTGAGAGAAATTTTCCCTTGTGGAAAAGTAAGTTGATTTAAGCTGACCACTTGTTCAACTTTTTGCCCTAGTGCATCTTAGTAGACAATAGTTTGACTATTTAGCCATCTGGAAGCTATCCCATCAGCTCGAGACACATGAACCAGCTCAGTGCATCTAAAGCATTCACAGAGCTCCAGTGGGAAAAGACAGAGAGGTGCCTAGCAACCCGTTCTTATCGCTGACGCCTTCTCTATAACCTGTGTCATCTCATTGACTCGCTGCTGATAAGTGTCTCCATTCACTGTGCACAACAGCTCATTTGACCCAGAATGCTGCGCTGCAGCTACAACACTGCTGCAGTAATGATCCCCAGCCATTGGAGAGTAGACTCACAAGCACAATGCGAAACAGTCTATAATAAGATTGTTAGAGGTGCTGAATAACATTTGACTTTCTGTTTGTGGCAGTAAGTTCAGAGAGAAACTACAAAGCTGTTTTTAACGCCGTTTGTATTTGTAATGTCAAAGTGATGGGTAGGATGTTGTGTCTTTATGTTCTGCAGAGATTAGCAGTCCACCAGATTTATACTCTCCTCCGCAGGTGGTATTTTATTAATTCCCAGTGCAGGGAAGGTTACATGGCGTTTTATTCAAAAGCGATTATGTGTCTGAATATCCTCTATGTCTGTTCTTGATGAATATTTGCTATCAGAGTATGAGAACATGACTAAATGTGGAGTGTTTCCCTTTGCTAATGCATGCTTTTCTTTCTTTCGTCCTTTCTTTCTGTGTGTGTGTGTGTGTGTGTGCGTGTACTCGTGTGCGTGAGGTGGTGTGAGTCAGTGTGCGAGCCTGTCTGAAGAGGTGTTGTCTTTGACTTGTTTGTTTCTGATGTAGATGAGTAGGTGTTACATTAAAGACATTCCCCGCTTCACTCACTCTGTCTCTGAGCTCCACTCAAACATGTCACTACATATTACATCTCCACATCTCCAGCATCTGTGTGTGTGTGCGTGTGTGTGTGTGGAAAAACGGAGTGAGTGGAAGCCTTTTTGCAGCCAAGCTGTTATCTAGAGAAAAAATATGAGAGAGCAAGACACATGCGCACAAAGAGAAAGACATCCACATTTGACAAATTTCTGTCTGATCACGTTCACGTTAATCTGACAGACATAAAGTTGCAAAGATGTTTCCCTCAAAATGACACACACAAGGTACAGTGTGTAAAATCCACAAAGAAGAGGCAGCCAAAGCGAAGCGTATCTCACATTTTGAGCCTTTGTGAGTAACTCGTAGCACCTTCCTCTCACTGTGAGACACAGGTGGTCTTCTTCAGAGTGCTTTGCCCGGCAGGATTTTTTACTTGCCCTCAAGTGGCCAATCCAGTAAGTACACAGGCAAAGATATAGGTCACGAGAATACACCAGAAGACTTTTAACACCTTATCTGAATCATCACACTTTCATTTGACTGGCTTTGGCAGGTTGCCGTCTGCAGTCAGATTCTGGCTGTTTAACTCTTAAAATTACAGGATTACCTTCAAATTTGCACCGATCTCATTCCTAAAAACAGCACATGTTTTAAAATCATCTCAACTGCCTTCAGTGCTAGTTTGAGGTTCAGCTGGAAGGCCAGGATTGGAATGCAAAAGCCCCGAACACTCTGAAGATAACGTGTGTTGACTGTCCAAGGTGACCTGTCGTATTTTCTGCAGACCGCTGCAGACCTTCTGCGACGCTGAAAACCCGTCATCACGGTCCAAACAGGGTTATAATTGGGCTTTAAATCGCGTGATGTGGTCCAAGCTTCAAACAGAAAAACATGTTCTTGAACAAATCTTAGTGACACATTTCCCCTTCTCTGGTGGTACTCGCAGGGCACAGCTGAGCGGCGGTGACGGATAAACACTGACAGACCTAGCATGTAGCAGAAATAAACATAAATACAAAATAGATGCTTATATTTGGTTTTCCAATCATGTACTGTGAGGAAAACGGCTACCTTTTGTGTGTTTGTTAGCAGGATTTAAAAAAAAAACTTGTAAACAGATTTCAGTGGCATTTGGTGGAAAGTTAGGCCAAGAAACAGCTGATTAGTTTTTGGTGCATCTCCAGATCCACAAAATGTCCAGTTACAAAGCACTTTAAGCGCTGGCACATAACTCCTGAACTCAGAGGTGTCGAAGCAAAGTTGCACTTTTTCCTGCTTTAAAAGCAAATTTATCAGCTTAATTTGTGACTAAACAGACTTTTTGCCATTTCGAATTTTTTGGAAACTACTTTTCTCACTAATGCTTCCACAAATTTTGTCCAGAAATCATTTCATTGACATTTGGCGCAGCACACGTTTCAAAGAAGCCCCAAAGAAAGTTACTCATTTGATATTTTAAAAGCCACATTCCTGTTTATCTGTGAGTGAGTCTGTATTTTTCCAGTGACATAATCTGCCATAATTCTTAGACACTTTGTACAAATACAACCAAATTCACATCTCCAATATCAACTCTGTGCAATCCTGTAAGATCTGCTGACACCCTGCATGTGACACCACAGCAGCACAATAGATTCAAATGTCCATACAGCAGTGACAATGACTCTGAATCACCTGAAACTGTAAATTCACTCCAATGCCAAATGACTAATTGTAATTGTGCTTGTAATTTTAATAAAAAGCCCAAAGATTCCTGAACAAGATGAGGGTTTCTCACATGCTTTTAGCCTTGATCTAATCTACATCTGCTATCTTGTAAATTGTCACTATGTGTGTTCGTTGGTGCAGCTCCGGATTTGTCTCCAGTGAAGGAAGTGCTACATCTTTGTACCACACATAAGCTGTAATGTGGATGTTGGGGGGTGATGCTGGCTGTACAAAGCTCAGGACTTTGACACTGGGGTTCCTGCTTCCTATGTGTGCTTAGGTTTACACAACCTAAGCAGCCAAGCTGTTAAGTTAAAGAGAGATTGTGGTTGGATGCTTCAAGTCCCTGTTAACTTTGTCAACATTTAACTAAGACCCCAGTCGTCTGATCTGTGATCTGAGCATGAGCATGAAAAAACCTTAACTGTGCTTTAGCTGCTACGAGCAGATATTGTATTTGTATTCATTAAAACCGTTTCTGAATTAGGCTGATAAAAAATGTAGCAGCAGCATTATTTCCCTAAACATTTTTACTGTTGTATATCAGTACGGTGTGAACACAGCAGTTAGCGAACAGGGCTGGATCATTCTTTTTGGTGGAACACCAGGGAAACATCAAACCACAGCTGCTCTGTTACTCCACCCTCTGAAGAAAAGTACCCATCCTCAAAATTCATCGCAGAACAGCTGGGCACTTTGCCAAATATCCTCCCTGATGCAGACTGTGCGGTCATCCTCCCTGCACTCAGCCGCTCTTCTGTATTATGTTATCGACCGCTGTCTTCAGTGTTCTTGATTGAACTGCAACTGTGCCTCCCATCATTCATCCAGTCAACTTTTCTGCTCGGTGTTCCACGTTGACACAGCAGACATGATCTGAGACTCTGATACCATTCATCCCAATACCAGTCCACTGGTGTGTGAAGAGGTGGTGGTCGGTCCAGCGTCTGCCTGTCCGAGGACAGTGGATGTCTTTGGTGATGGATGGCAGCTGTAAATTCAGCAGAGGAAACATTTACATGCAAATAATAGCATCTGTCTGCTGGCTACTCACGCATGAGATGCACAAACAAGCCAACCTGTGCACGCTCGCAAACACAGACGAGAAAACAGACCGGGAGAAATATGAAAACACACACACACGCACACAGCAGAGGTAATGAGATGATGTATGAGAGCTCTTAAGCCCCTATCCAGAGCCTCCTCCACTTCACTCTCCACTGGTCTTTCTGCCCAAATGTGTGTCTGTGTGTGTGTTTCTCTGTTTTCCTGTCTGTCTGTCTCTCTTCTCTCAGTGCTGTTAAGATATGATTGGAGCACTCAAAGCTGATGCGTTTGGTCGTACCAGATCAAACGAGGCAAGAAGGAAGGATGGAAGCTGCTTGTGACAGTTCTGAGCTTTGTTCGAAATCAGAGGATTACGGCTGAAAGAAATCTGACTTTGTTTTCCATGTTTTAATCTAGCTTCTTTTTCCATGCCAGGGTGTTGAATCTATTGAGAAAAATGATTTTAGGATTTAGGAGACAGTCGGAAGCATTGCTTGTATACTTCTAGATGTTAAGTTTACAGCTGCTGTGGGGAGTAGAGATGCTGTACAGGTTACACAAGTGGTTCTCAGGTCACAAGCCAAATATAGGAGTCGTGAGATGCTTAACGGGACCGGAAAGAACATTTTGTGCTACTCTAAATTTGACCCCTTTAACATTTATTCAGAAGAGACAATCTGAGAGTTTTAAAGGTGAAAATCACTCTTGGGGCAAAGTGTTCTCCACTCACAGACACATTCAACACGTGATGAGATGTTACAAGTAGACCCTGCTTAATTTCACGGGGTCAAAAAGAAGCTGGGAATCAGTTTAGCCAGTTGTGGTCGGGTTGGGCTTTGCAGTGAAAGACGTTTGAGTGCTGTTGAAGCATGAAGCTGGTGCTTTCACCAGCTTTTTAACATGATGAAATTGCATTACTTGAACAGGCAATCTGAACTGCCTCCCAATATGATGCCTCAACCAAACTGTAGAAATCACTGGAATGTAGCATCTTTTGCATTTCCTGGTCTGGATGAGGTTTGTATACTGCAGGACATGATCTTTAGATGAGCTGTTACCCTGATAATCAGACCTTCATTATTCAGCCTGTGCTCTGGTTAGAACTGAAGCTAATTGCCCTCATCAATCAGTAGTGACTGACATTTGTCCCACGGACATCGTTTTCGGTCACTGCAGCAGTGGATGCGAAGAACAATTAACATGTTGTTTAACCTTGATAACACATATCTGTGATGAAATATTCGGAGACCAAGGTTCATTAAGGTTTGTCCTATCGATCAAAGACATAAGAGTTGTAATTATTATACTGGACTCTTGTTGAGGAGCAACAGGATGAGATCCAAATTCTTAATTCCAGCTTCAGCCAGCCAATCAGGGTCGTGGGTCATAAATAATGATGTGCTAAGTTAATGAACTCCAAACAGACCGTTTCAGCCGAGGCCGGTGTGGAGCTCTAAAAACCAAATAACTTTTGGCAAAACTGAATTAACTTCTGGTGAATAAAATGTTAATGTGACCATACCAATTCATCAGAAAAACAGGAAAACATCAGCTTTTAAAATAATGGTGTCCTGCAAAATTAAAGTTCAGTCATTATGCTCTCAGCCCCAGGTGATCACAAAACGCTTGTCACAAACTATTGCACTTAATGGGTCCAACTTTTTACACAGCAGTAGCAGAGGGGGAGGAGAAAGCCGAGGGAAAGAGCTGACGATGACGGGCTTATACCAACATACATACTTCCTGTGAGTTGGACTACTTCCAGGATATTGCTTATTACATACTTGTAGGAGGATGCTGAGATGGGACTGCTGGGCGAGCTCAATGTTTGCGCCGTGATCCTCTGAACCTAAGAAAAAAAAACTCTGACATTTGGGCTAAATAATGACTGCATTTTCCTTCTGGGGTGAGCGGGTTCTTGAGGTTAACAGACAGCTGTGTTTGTTTTGTGTGGAGGGAAAATATTCAGGTAAGCAAGCAGAAACAAATTAAGTGAATGGTTTTATGGAAATTTTTATGATGGCATGACCTTGTCACTGAGTGTACACCAACCCATGCATTTGCACATACCTGCAATCTCCCCCGGTCTCACACAGACACGTCAACACACACGCTAATGGATGCAAAACACACTCGAAATACAAAACATTAATGTTCTTACAATTCCTGTACATACAGCTACACACAAACTTGCAGTGACAGAACACCACGCACTCTCTTTGGTTTCTGTATTAAGCCTCCTCCTCGCCACCTCCACTCTGAACAGCCTGCAGGGAAAGTCAGGAGGATGGCTTAGCCCCCGCTCACGTCTGACGAATAGACTTCTCTGAGCATCAGCTTTACCTTCGACCTCTGCTAAAGAGCTCACACAGGGTCTCCTGTCTTTGTCTAGGTGTTTAAATCGTGCGTGTACGTGCACGTGCACGTCTCCTTTTCCCTCTTTGCAAAGCAATCTTGCACGTCGACAGCCAGCAGCCTTCTGTCCAATTAGATCTCTCCCTGTGAACTGTGCATCATTCCAGCTGATGTTTTTCTCCTTTTCTCTGCTTTGCATATAAATAGCTAAACATGGTTTCATGATGTCTGTCAAACCGCAGTACTCAAACGCTGGAAACAGACACTGATGACGGGGGAGCAGAGCATATAAAGACTACAACAAGACAGGGAGCAAACACACGTGCCATTGTATGCGTGTGATACAGCAGACTGTGTTCCTTACACTCCTCTAACAAATCTCTCAGCACATGAAGAACCTGTGATCAACAGTCCACTACATGTGTGTCAAAACAATAGCAATCAAGTGCAACAATTCACCATTTCACTGATTTGTTTGGGATGAAAAAGGTCTCCTTTACAGAAATCTTACAATGCTTTCAACAAAAGCAGCAACAATAGGAGCCTAATAATGTTTGAGAAGGCGGTCTTTACTGTGATTACAAGTGAGAGGGTGACATGATCAGTGTTTTCATCAGCGAAATACCAGCTCGTTGGAGAAAAGGTCACCATCTGTGTTTTGGTACAGTGTCTGCTTTTCAGTGTAGAGTGCATACATAAAGAGAAGTGTTAAGCTTTTGTTGTTTTAAGCTTTTTTAGGCTGACTGCAGTGATGGATGCTCCCCCATTCAACCACAAGAGCAAAAGACCTTGAAAAACACATAGCATCGCTTAATTTTCCGCCTACATTAACAGTAGAAAAAACAATTTATAATGACATTATCACCTTGATCAAAAATTAAGGACGTTTAACATCAGCCAGTCAAAATCTCTTAAAACATCACAGGTGCATTTACACAGACAGATGATCAAGCTGATTAAGCTCTATGATAGTTTGTGTTGTTATGTTCTGGACTGTGTTTCTGTTATTTTGTTCTGAAAATGTGAACAAAACACTTAAGAAAGAAAGACATCCTTTATTAGTCACGCCACACAGTACATGCACACACACACACGCCATGCTTGGTGAAATTCTTCCTCTGCTTTTGACCCATCCTGGAAAGTCCTTCCTCCACGGCAGACCAGGAGTGGTGGGCTGCCAGCTGACCGGCGCCCGGGGACCCAGTTTCATTCGTCACCATTGGTCAGGTGGTGATCTTCATGCATGTTTTTAGTGGGGGTTTTTCTATGGAGGATACCCCAGGTGAACAAGGGGAGAACATGCAAACTCCACACAGAAAGGTCCCTTTCCTCGAGCAGCAGGCACCGAAGGCATGGTGGAGGACACGCCACAGCGCCCACAGCGTCCCAGGTGGGAAAACCCTAACCCTAACCCAAACCCCTAACCCCTAACCCTAACCCTAACCCAAACCCCTAACCCTAACCCCCACTAGAAACACTTTAAAGGCTATGTGCATTCTATAGAAAGAGTATGGAGTAAGAGTAAGATACAAATAAATAATGATAAATAAATAAAAATACAGTGTGCAGGGAAACAGCTAGCAACAAATTATTTCTCTCACTGCTGTATACTGATTCAACAATTAAGATACAATGTGTTTATTAGTGAGCAGTTGATTGTGTTAGCTGCAGACAGAGCTGCCTCTGTCAAACTGCTCCACAAAGGCAGTATTTATTGAAAGGCCCTAAAATACATTGCCAGGTGTTTCTATTTTTCTGGTTCCTCTTGAGTACGTGTCGTGCGCCTTGAGCTTCATTTTCAAGGCTGAATTTAACTTTCATCATTTCATTCCACAGTCTAACTTCTTTGTTCGTCTTTTTCTGGTGTTTAAACCTGCTCGTCTGGCGCAATCCACCCATTCATTGCAAACAAGCCGCTGCTTTAATCTTATATTTAATAAGCAATGATAGTCAATTCTTAACAGTTTAAAGCTGCTTTCACAAATCAAATTGCAGACCATTTCATAACAAAACATAAGTGGAGTACGCTCGCGCACACACACACACACACACACACACACACACACACACACACACACACACACACACACACACGATAAATAGCAAAAGCAGAGCAGTTTACTACAAGAAGATAACATTTTTAAGTGCTTCTCCAGTGACAAAAAGACAACACACAGACACACGCACAAACTTACAGCTTCAATAATTAAGTGGTTGATCACAGAAAATTGAAAGAATAATCTCTCCGCTATTTACTGTTGACATAGTTGTGAACATGAAAGCCAGGGCTGACACACACACACACACACACACACACACACACACACACACACACACACACACACACACACACACACACACACACACACACACACGGAGGGTGAGAGAGAATGGTGTTTTCTTGTTTTTCTGCTCTCACCCTCTCATTTTCTTGCTGTTTTATTCTGACTCATCAAGAATTCTGTCAGAAGTCGTCTTTGAAGACTCTGGCTCAGCACCACGCTCTCTTGTCCTGGTTTTGTTGATATTTTTCTTTCTAAATGTTAATTTGATGCTTATGTGTCTGAATGTGCATTTGAATGTGTGCGTGTGTGTTTGCGGTCTGTGGAGTCCTCGGGGTGGTGTTTGCAAATGAAGCCTGAAGCTGCCTGACAACAGTCGTCCTGATGTTCCAGCACTAATTAACTGATTAAAACATAAACCGAGGAAAACAGAAGCGTGCAGAGTGAACGTATTGACAGGCAGCCGGCTGAACGTATGCGGAGTAAACCAAAGAGCGGACAGATGTGGGCCTGCCTCCCTCTCAGCTCCGTATCATCACACCAGCCCACTCGATTCTCTCTTGAATCAGAACAAAGGGAGGTGTGGTTAAAGAATGTGGTGGAGAACAGACAGCAGGATGGTGCTGTCACACTACTGGGTGGAAAAATAACAGTTCACCACTGGAAATGTTTAATGGTTAAACTATCTATTACTGGGCACTGTGGTTGAAGACACGGTGAAATAACAAATCTCATCTCATCATGTGTCCTGTGTTACTCTTACCATATGATAAATACATAAAACATGCTTCCAATCAAACGTGGCCAGCCTTCGTCTTCAACTGGCAACCAGTAGAGCTGAGAGCGGACCTTAAATACTCCTGGCCTAATCAGCCTGATGCGCCACAGGTGTGCAGATGATTAGGTGGAGCCAGCTGAGTGTAGGAGACCACATCCAGCCTCAGACAGACAGGGAAACAGATAGACGGACAAATAACACTAAGGGAAAAAGGAAAACACTGGGGACACACAGGTAGCGGATCACAAGAGTAAATTTACTTTGGGTATCTCTTGGATAGATGTTTTAGACTCATTTTTGTGGACTGGTAAGGGGGCGGGAGTATGTGACTTTTTAAAGAAGGGATATGTTTAAATTACCTTAAATATATCAGCTGTAAGAGTAAGACTTTTCTTGTGTTTTAAAGCGTTCACTGTTACCCTTTAAATGCCATCTTTGGCCACAGTGGGCGCTGTTCAGTAAGTTGCATGGTTTCTCTTTGCAGCAGGGCTTCTCAAAGTCCAGACCTCAGCCCAGATCCAGGCCAAACAGCTAGTCAGTCCAGACCCAACCCATAGCTCAGTGATTGTTAACTGGCGGCCCGCAGGCCTCCTCCATCCTGCAGAATATTAATGAATTCAGAGAATGTTACTCACCAATGGGAGATGTTCAGTCCATCCTGACAGTGATCGTCGATTAACTTGCCAACTCCTGGCAACAAACCGACAGAATCGGATTATTGTCCAACTCCATCCTCTCTGCTCCGCGGGCTCGCCATCAAACTGCTCCGACCAGTTGTCAGAGAATCACTAAATTTGTCCATTAGACGCAAGAGGCGTCACTTGGGTTTAAATTTGTTGGCCTACTGAGTCTGAAACTGAGTATTTTTGTTTGCTTCCTGAAGAGTTTCTGCTGAGATGACTCATTCATTGGTAGCTGAGCTGTGGATTTTGTTTTGAGCACTGACTGCTTGTCACGTTGTGTTGTTAGTGACGCTGAATATTCAGTGTAGCTGGAGATCATTCACAGCGATCCTGTCCCCATTTTTGACACAGTGAGAATTTGCTATCAGCTCTTAAGTTTCCTTTTCTATAGCACACAATTTCTACAGCTAGTGTAAATGCAGTTGTAAGAATACATCTGAGTCAGAGATAAATATGGACAAACTGTCTGAGCCTTGTCTGCCTCGGTCTCACACTGGCCCGATCACAAGAGATATGACCTTAATTAATTGATTAAATGTTTTGTTATCACCAGTTGTTCCAGACATCAGACCTTGAATGAAAATCAGATGCAGACCTTTGAGCAGTTTGAGAGCCTCTGAAAATATCAAGTTGTCCTCATCGAAACAGACAGACGCAAAATAAACGGCAATTGCTGCAGTTTGTTCTTTGTTGTAAGTTGTCCTCGTTGTGATGCGAGGACACACCCACTCCACCAGTCACGACCAACAGCAGTGATGTA
This sequence comes from Chaetodon trifasciatus, assembly GCA_037975065.1. Taxonomy (NCBI): domain Eukaryota; kingdom Metazoa; phylum Chordata; class Actinopteri; order Chaetodontiformes; family Chaetodontidae; genus Chaetodon; species Chaetodon trifasciatus. Next base: position 3,804,243 of record JBBMOE010000023.1, read on the forward strand.
AACTGCGTTTAGGATCACCTCCTGTGCAAATTAAGTTCCAGGAACTCATCCCCAAAGTGAGAGCAGTGGAAACAAAATAGGAACTTTAATTAAATTCCTGCAGAAAAAGAGGCTCGTAAAGTTTCTTTGTTTCAGACACGCACACGCAGCAATGTATCAAGGTTTTGGGATGTTCAGGAAGTAAATACTAAGGTACACAGGTGGGTAACAGAGGCAGATGCAGTTTGTATGGCAAAGTAACTTTTACAGTCCGACAGACATGAGACGAATTTTCAACCCAATTGTGTCTTTTAGAATTTTATAACTTCCAGTTTTTCTCAACCCCCCTCAGCAAACTATTGAGCAGCAGGGGTCCTTCTTTTGATTTAATATCTGAGCTCTTTCATTTGTTTGTGTGACTCTGATGATAAAAACTGAAAGAATACCGCTCTTTTCCCACATTAAAGTCTTTCACCTGTTAAAACCTCTCAGTAATCTGCACCTCAGGGCTTTAAATTGTACTCTCAGTGCTTCTATAAAAATATCCAATATGCACTGGGTAAAGATCATATTTGACAATTAAAACATGTGGAGGTGGTTGTTCAATGTTTATCATCCATTCATGTAGCGTACAAAGGAAATAAGGCAAAATGAGCAGGCAGGGTCAGCTTCAAGGTGATAATAAGAACAGATTTCTCAGAAACGCAGCAATATGGAGCAATTAGTATAAAGGAAGTAGTTAGGTAAGCTGCTGGATGTAAATACAGTCCTACGTCAGCTGTATCGACATGTTATTCCTCCTACCACACCGCAGCAGACTTTGTGAATCATGACTTGAATCAAAAAGTGAGGGACACACATCATGTCATTCAGAACCTGGCCTCATTGCTAAATTCACTGTTTCAGCTTAAAAGGTGATGATATGTCAGTGTTGTGTTCTCGACTTGTTTCCGCTTCCCCCAGACGGCCAAAAAAAAACAAAAAAAGGTTGAAGTACATTTGATGTGATATTTACTGAGATTAAATCTATAGGTCACCCTAAAGAACATAGTTCAGATTTGGGGGGTTGTACGAGGTACTTACCCACAGTCAGTGTATCACCTACAGTAGATGGTGGTCTGCATGCCCCCAGTTTGAAGAAGCAGCAGGAGCACTGATGTAAAAAACTAAATAATGTAATACTGTGCAAAAAGTATTTTAGCAACCTAAAAGACAGTTTAAGTGTACGCTTTATTCAGAATATGTTCAGTGCTTTACCTCTCTGTCAGAACACTACATTTTCTCAACTGTGGAACTTTCTCATTCCTGCAGGTCAACAGAACAAACCCTTTAATGCGGAGATCAGAATACAGGAATCTTAGCTGAGTCTGAGATGATTTTGTTGAGGCTTCAACAAATCGCACCGTGGCTGATGATGAATGACAATCGGGTGTCTATACCCGTGTAGTTTGACATGCTAAACGACCTGTCCTGCAGCCTCTGGGACGCCAGGTCTGATTTTTTTGTCTTGAAACTCCTCCCACGACGTGTTCTTCAGCACTGACCAATCAGGTGCTCTCTCCAGAGCACAGTCAGGTATCAAACTGGGCGAAGGAGGAGGAGGAGGGATGCTGAGGTTGCTCAGTGAAACAGAATTTCCTCTCTGTGCCACCAAGGGGCACATCAACACGGCAAGAGTTTATATTGCTGTGATTATTAGATCTGACCAAAAAATGACAAAAGCATTGTGAAGTCTGATCCCAGCAGAGGGATGAATACTGGAAATACTCTATATATATGTGTGTGCGTGTGTGTGTGTGTCATGCCTCGTTCCCGTTCCAGCTTTTTGATTGTGGACTCATAAAAGCTTCACATTGCAGAGCATTGTGGTATAATCTTCCTTCCCTACACGCTGATTCCACTTTACAAACTTTCAGTAGTTAGATCTCTTTACCGTCGGAAGGCCACCAAACTTAAACACCCACAGTGTTAAAAAAGCTACTAACAAAATCAAGGATTGCAGGATGAGGTTATCTTATTAATTAAACCTTCCTTTCTCAAATGAAATAAAAGGCATTCTTGGCAATGGGACTTGAGCAGTATTGTATCATGCTTTCCAGTGTTCATGTTCATCCAAATGATTGCAAAGCACACGCTGATGAGCACGTCCCTTTGAGACACACCATCAGTCTTTCACACCTCACATCGAGAACAGACTGCATGTGAGACAGCTGGTGTTATTCTCACTGTGCAGGGTTTCAAATTGTAAAGATTTTGCATTTTTAATAGGTACAATTGGAATTCTGGGTGGTAATGACTGGCCTGCATGCACGTCTGGAGAGTTAAGACTATCTGAGACGATAATCATTTAAGACCAGCCTGAAATTGGGTCGCTTTTGTGATTATCAGGAGGCAAATTGTGTTTGAGATCAACCTGATGATTGTCAGACAATAAGAAGCCCTTTGTTTGGATCTCCAAGAGAAAAAGCTTCAGTCACTTGACTGCAGAACACATCAATTTCCAGTTAAGGGTCAGAAGTGCCTGTTGCATCGTGTAATAGAAATGTGAACTGTTATTAGAAATGTATTTTGTTATTGTCTTACACTTATGTGGACTGTCTTATGATATACTCTGTGCAGTGTTATACTTTGTTTTCTCTGCTTCTCATATGAAAATGTTCTACCATCGGCTCCCAAAAGGTGTGAAATATTATCAGAGGCTGTTTGAGACTCGTCGTTTAGCTCTTTCTCAGCAGACAGAGGCAGAGGAAACGACTCCCACAGGACGAAGGATACAGTTATGAATGAACAAAGAGCAACAGTGAATTCATTAAAGAATATTTGTCAGTCTCTGGGGTGACGGGATGCTCTTTGATCATATATGATCACTAAAGTTTTATTGGATCTCGCAGTCCAACAAGCTCCGAGGTCCATTTACAAATGACAAGCAACAAGCTCGTGAAACATTTTGGATGTTCAGTTAAAAACACAATTGTGTCTCTCTCAGCGCTCATTGGCCTGGCGTCTTAGGTGTGTTCATGTATGGATGTGACTGTGTGTGTCTGTGTGTACGGTCTGGTTGGCGACAGACATCAATAACAGACATGTGGGTCAGCGACGGGCGTGTTTTGGTTGTTGCGGGTTACTTGGACAGCTGCATTGTGTGTGTTCAATCATGCAGGAAAGCTGAAGCCTTTGCAGAGTAGACAGGGGAAGGAGGTCATATATGTGTTTATATGTGCCCCACAGTTCCACACAAACATGCACACACACAAACAGAGTGAATGCCTCAACAATGCGCTCAAAGAATGTTCTTAAAAGTGTCATTAAAGTGGAATATTATTCTGTCAGAGATGAGAAGTTTGTGGGAGAAAGGAGAAAACTGATTTGTTCAGCTTCCCCAAAAATGAAAATGTCAGAGCTGCTCATGAAAACAAACACCATCACATCGCATCCATACAAATACACTGGCACATTTACATGCAGTATTTAGAGAGTAAAACACACATGCGTATGCACACAGACAGGCTTCCAGTCAGCCCCATTAATTCGTCATTGTTCTCTCTGTGCTAATGCTTGTGTGAGAACGACTTTCATGACTGACTGTGGAGGCTACATTAAAATTTGCATAAATTCTATTATTTATGCAAAATGTCATACAGAATAACACACCACAACTCCTTAAAAAAAAAAAAAAGAAATAGCATGCAAGCTGCACTTCCTCTGCCTGGAATATGGAACTTAAGACCAAAATATCAAAAATAGATGTTTCATCAAAAAGTCACTGAAACAAAAAGGGATGCACATTTAACATTTTATCATTATTTCAACTGACAAAACAGCAATAAAATGCAAAAAAAATCTGAACAGCTTAAGATCTTAAGATGTAATGTTTGTGTTTTTTTGTGTGCCGCTGCCTCACAAATGTCTGATACAGAAACTTTACATTTGAAATAAACTTGCAGCTGACAATTTGTGAGAAAGTTTCTCCTCCGCAGGCGAGGAAGAGGAAGACTGCTCGTAAGTCCACAACAATACTTAGCATGTTTGGTAAACATTAAAGGTGGTCTATGGATTAAGAAAAGTTAGGTTTACACTCAGTGTCACTCACCAAAAACACAAAACGACTCCTTAAGGTCAAACTAATGTGCACTTCCTTCCTTGGAAAACATTGCAAAGCCAACTTTTTTTAAAATTTTAATTCCAGGATCATTTACATCCAGATTTACTAGCTTGCAGTCTTCTTCTTTCCTGCCTTTGCTAACTCATTGGTGCATATCTTGGTGTCCTACTGTCACCTATTGATCGATGGAATAGTGTGAAAACACTGGCAGGAGTTGAGCTTGTGCACCTGTGTCTCAGTGTTAACATTTGGTCGAATTTAGGGAACTATGGCATCTTGGTTAATGTTAGGGAGAGACGGCAGTCACTGACTGACTGTGCTCTCTAACTATGTACACCAAACCATCCAAACTGTAATCCTCTCTAAATCGGGCCTGATTTGTGTTGTCTGATCCCAGCATAAGTTACCACATGTCTCGTGTTTTTCTGCCTTTTCTTGTTCCATTGATGCAGTTTGATTTCCAATTTCCGTTCATGTATACCTTCATCATGTGATGACCCCCGCCCGAGGAATACTCACTGCTTAGTGGAAGCTGATGAGCATCTGAATAAAGAGCAAAAAGAGAGATTTATGTGCGAACTGCAAAAAGATCCACACTCATTCACTCGAATATCAGACAACCTCACACACACACACACACACATACACACACTCAGCAACTGACAGCAGAGTTGTAATCCAGGATTAGTCCGATTAAGATCTATACCTTTGCCTATGTGTGTTAAACGATTAAATTCAGACCTATTTACAGAGAAGAGGAGAAGATCAAATCAACAGGCTCGTCCTGGAGTGACAGCTGCAAGAGATAGACTGCGGAGACAAGCAAATTATTTGTTCACACGTTAAAGTCTCTTGTTCTGTGATGCAAAAAAAACAGTGTTTGCTCTTCTGGTGAGAGGAAGGAGGAGGAGGAGGAGGAGGAGGAGACAGAAATGTAATGGAAATGAAGAAAAAGATGGCAGAGAAGAGGAAGGAGCGCTCTGTGTGGCGACTGATAGAACCTGGATGAATGACAAAGAGCTGTAATTAATAAGCTCAAAGCATAATCAGGAGCAGGCATGCACACGTACTTGGACATGGAGGCTTTGCTCGTTCTGTCATTCACACACACACACACACACACACACACACACACACACACGCACACAATGAGGTGGAGTCTATCGCTCCACGCAGAAGAGGACCAGAGGCTGCCGTGGCGTGATGGAGGAGCTGAGAACAAACATAAAGTGAGGGAGCGCCTAATGAAGATTTTAAATGAGGAAATTCCTGTGAAAATATGATAACCCTCCCTCCTCACCCTCTGTGTCCTTCTCCTCTTCCTCCCTGCTCTCATGCCAATACGTCTTCATCCCCTCCTCTCTCTGTGTGTCCTGCACACCATAAACATTGCATTATTTTAATTAGGATTTGTTCACTCCAGCACTTTAATTTTCTCTTCCTTATTTTCCCTAGAAATCTCGGTTTTATTAGTTATCAAACCATTCCAGGCCAAACTCATAATTACAGTCAGTCCCAGAGGAAATGTGTGCATGTGGTGGGGTTTATCTAAACTTGTGAGGACTTCAGAGGACAGTGAACAGTACACAATCTTTGCTGATCCTAATAGAGAAAACAGCAGATTTTAGAGAAAAAGACATCCGGCCTGAGGCTCATTCTAGAGGGTAAAATTTAAGATTGTGGCAATGAATGAATTTGAGTCAATGGCATGTTCTCATAAATATATTGAAACCAACATGTGTGTATGTGTGTGCGTGCGCAGGAGTGTGTAAGAGGAGGCTTTTCCATCTTTATAAATTCATTGTTTGACTAAATCTTAGACCGAAGGGTTATGTTATTTACCTGTGGTAATTGGTTTTCCCAAATGGCAGTTTTCCTCATTACACACACACACACACAAAACACACAGTCGATGCATACACACATGAACACAGTAATTAAGGGTTAGACAACGAAGATGCCATTTCAGATAGCGGAGGCACAAAGTCAACACACTTACCAAACACACGCATTCAGAAATACACCCACACAGACAAGGATGTGCGCGTGTGTGTCGAGCAGTGTTTCAGTGACATTGCAATGATCTCGGGGTAGAAAAGCATAGTGAGAGAACTAATCAAACACCAGCTCACCCACAGTGTCACAAATACATCCATTATGCAAAAATCCTGATCTCTTTGCTTTGTGCTCAACGTGATCTCAACTGAATGTTAATTGATGGAAAGACTGAAGAAAATGTTTGTGTGTGTGTGTGTGTGTGTGTGTGTGTGAGGTGCCAGCTGTTCCCTCACTCCCTCTCTGCAGAAGTGACAATATTCATTTGCCCCTCTCACCTTTTGTCTCTCACTCATGTGTCTTTCCACCTGTTCATCATCAGCCCGTGCAGCGGTGACCTGAAGGTCAGCACAATCAGAATCATAAAAGATTTACTGCCCGTCGCAAAGCCATGGAAATGTGTATTTGATGGCGCCTGCACAGACAGACACAGCGTAAAAAGATTCATGAAACTTAACAGGGGGTGAGCCGTTCAGCCAACAATCAGAGAATAATACAAAATTTGAGGGCATTTAAAAAAAACTACTTAAAAAACTAATGAACTCCAGCAGAAAGCTCTTAGATTTAGACATTCAGCCTTGTGTCCTCTGTCCAGCTCCTTTTCTCAGGGTGTCAGCAGAGGCAGCAGAAAGTTCCTCCAAAGAATTAATATCGTCCATTTAGGATGCATACGTATTACAGTATTTGAGGTTGTTTTGCTGATTTTATTGTAAAAAAAACCCAGCAAACAAAAGGTCATAGTTGATGTCTCACTGAGGTCTCAGAGCTGCTCTGCAACCACAATTCAAATCCTCAGTTTTCTCATCATATCTGTCTTAAACATTTTCATGTCTCGAGGTGATAATGTACAGAACCCCTAAAGTGCCACGAAGAAAAAAAAACTATATCGTGCGCATGAGATACTAAAACATGTGCTCGAGATACAGTTATTTCCCATGCTTTGACTTGTCCGTGCATACGACTCTCCATAGTCACCACCTCAGATGTTCACAGTCACAAATGCACTCAATATGCACTAAGCTACCGTCATGCAGATAGGTTGTTTGCATACCTAGTTGTCCCTTTCCAGAATGATTTACACTCACAATATAATCAAATTAACTTACCAATACTTGAAGTAGGTGTACTTGTAGGTGTAGTACTTTGACGCTTCAGCGGAGTCCGGCTGTCCATTGTGTTGCCGCCTGTCTGTATAAATGAACGAGTTAATTAAATCGAGCACACGATTTAGCTGTGCTCAATTTAGCATCTCGTGTGCACGTTTTGGTACAGAGCCCCTAAAGTGCCACGAAGAAAAAAAAACTATATTATGTGCACGAAATACGAAATCGAGCGCACAAGATACTAAAACGTGCGCACGAAATACTAAAACGTGGGCACGAATTACTAAAACACGCGCTCGAGATACAGTTATTTCCCACACTTTGACTTGTCCGTACATACGGCTCTCCGTAGTGACCACTTCAGATGTTCACAGTCACACACAATGGAGAGGAGAACTCTGCAAATTAACTTTTATTTTCACCTCGGAATGCCATACTATGACATTCTTGTTGCTCTTGCCCTGAGACATGGGATGTGTTACCGCCTGTCTGTATAAATGAACGAGTTAATTAAATCGAGCGCACGATTTAGCTTAAACGTGCGCTCGATTTAGCATCTCATGCACACATTTTAGCATCTCGTGTGCTCGATTTAGTATCTTGTGCGTATGATATAGTTTTTTTTTCTTCGTGGCACTTTAGGGGCTCTGTATTTTGGTATCTCACGCGCTCGATTTAGTATCTCATGCGCACGATATAGTTTGTTTTTTTTTTTTTAACTTCGTGGCACTGTAGGGGCTCCGTAATAATGAGATAAGAAATGAACGTTTGGTTTGGCGACAGAATTGCATAAAAACACCTTGATGGAGACACAGTTACTGACGTTTCGTCACAGATGGAAAAGCTGGGAAGGGAAAAACAGAAAGAAAAAAGGAAAAGCTTCAACTGGGACGGTTGAACAGAACAAAGTCATTGATAATATTAATAGCGACACCTGTACTTTTCCTACAAGGACAAGTCAAAATATCTGTTGTGAAAAGGGCTTATTTCAAAACTCGCCATCACTTTGATGGGACTAGAGGTTTGACACTAAATGATGCAATAACTCGACAGATTGTATCAATATAAATTTAATTTTGTGTTAGCAAAAAAAACCCTTTAATCTTGGTGTTATTCACACCACCATTCAATTGAGCAAATGTGACTTGACAGGCCTGCTGTGCGTAAAGTCAATAATGTGAATCCAAGACTGAAAAGTGAAAATGAAGCTCTGCTTTTACTCCTGAACTCCTTTAAAATCCGTCATGTAAGGTTGAAAAGATTCTGGCCGCTGCTTGTTTGAGTCATCAAAACTATGCATTATGAAGAAAAGAAAAGTTTTTTAAGAATGACAAATTTTCTGCTCCGTCAGTGTGACAAAGTGCAAAAGTGGTCTAGAAATTTTCATTGCAGGTGCAAGTTACACCACCTTAGCAGGTGCCACAACGCTAACAAGACACTAAGCAATGAACAGATAGCTGGTATTTGCAGATTGTCTTTGCGGTCCTCTCTGTCTTTGTTTATGCACCCACATGCATTGTTTCCTTATTTTCAGCTCGCTATAAAGTATGTCAGGCTTATCACTTTATCAATTTAACAAAGTGTGAAGCTGCCAGGAACCCCAAACACAACAAAAATGACACTGGCGTCTATAAAAATGTTGAGCCATCAGTGATAATCACTCAGAATATTATATAAAATATTCATACACACAAACAGAAAAGGAAAATACAACAAATAAAATTATAATATAGTCTATTTGCATCTAAAGTGATTTCATTCCAGTTCTGAATAAGAAAACAGAAAAGAGCAAAATTACCCCAAAATCCAATCTGTTTCTTCAAAACACCATCATGTAAGAGGCCAATCATTACGGCCCATTTAATACTGAAGACCCTGCACACCTACACAGGTGTTTCCAAATCATTTCTCTGATTGTGCCTCTGATCGGGTTGAAGTTTGGTGGAGCTATGCTGGGGAATACCTGATGTTAAAAAAACTCTACTCTCTGCCTCTTTATTTAGGTGTCTGATGTCTGAGATGCTGTACGGCGCCCTAAACATTCCCACAGTGGAACAAAAGAGTGGGCAGTCAACCAGAATCAGAATCAGTTTTGTATGTGTCCACATGTGTCCACCGGTTTGTTGTTGCTCTCGCTGTTACACACTGTTTTGACATACAGCTAAAAATAAGGATGAGAACAAAGCTGAATACTGATAGTTCTGCATTTATATTTACCTAATATATACAAGAGTGGGTGAAAATGTCAAAAGGGATGTACATCCTGTTCTGCTCATAAAGTGCAATGTGACACATTTATAGTTGCGAAAATCACAGTCGTAGAACTCTACATCTGTCAGCATTGACACGAAATGACGATCAAAATGTCGATTTAGTGCCCCCTATTGTACTGACTGTGAATTACATCAAGAGTAGTGATTAGTGTATTCTATAGTACAAGTTGACCCATCGTTGCAAGGTGAAGCACTAATGAGATATTTAGGGCGATGTCAATCAAGCAGAGTCCTAATCAGTGAAAATAAGTGACTCTTGTGTGGATGGAGCATTTAAATGTGATTCATGCGAGTATGTTGATCTTCGGCGAATCTTCACACAGCACAGAGGCGTTGATTTTGCTTGATTTTATTTCTTTGATTGGGAAGTACTTTGTGACTGCTGTCTGTGAAAGCTGCTGTGTGAATGAGCGTTGCTTGCTTGCAGAGAGACATGATACAGCTGAGACTGCTTCAATCTAAGAGTAAAATTCCCTTCAGATATTCCTTGAAAATGCCATAATGTGAGCTTGAAATGTGGATGATGGAGAATCAATAGTGATACAATCAAGCATGGAAATAACTCACAGTTTAGTCAACTTGATTTTCACTTCACAGATTTATAATTAATTCTGTGCTTCAAAACGTCCTGCATTCCCATGGTAAGAAACATACCTTTGAGAGCAATTTGATCGTAAATGGTTCTGCACACCCCCGCAGGTGTTCTCACTTTTTCTGGCTGGTTAGGCCTTTGCACAGGCTGGAGTTTGGTGGAGCTAAGCTTGGTGTTGTTTAACGTCACCAAACTCCTACCAGACATTTTTCACAGCATGTTTTGACCTCTCATAGCAGGGAGAGGACTGGTGGAAGTAATATCTGTGATTATCCCGCTTGTTCTCTTTGACTGTTCTGCTCCACCGGGCTTTGTGTACACAGCCTGAGGTTGGTTTACTACCACTTCCAGGAAAGTGAGTGTACAAATCGGCTCACTTTTGTTTCACCTTTAAACCTTATCACCCTCACTTAATCACAAAAACATGGGCATAAAACAATGCACTTAAGCCACATATTAACATTTCAACTAAAGTTCATCCAAATGATAAAATAAAAATAATTATTTTTAAAGGCAAATTTGAAAAATTAAAAAAATCCCCTTCCTTCATGTCCAGTGTACCAACTGGACCTACAGCAGAATCTTGTTGCCCAAACAGAGAAAGGTGGGCAGCTTTAAAAGTGAGTCAATCCTCACTGACCGCCACATTAAAACTTTACAGCTGTACAGGTTATATAACTCACTCATTTAAATTCTCTTAGGGCTTAACGTAATGCATGATCATGGGCATGGTTGCTTTGAGTGACAGTTAGGTTTCAGTAACCAGACATCATTTGGCTCGGCTCAGCTCCGCCCACACTCCACCCCATTTTTGGATTAGCTGGGAGTTTAGTGGAGTCATGCACTGCCAAGATGGCGACGGCCGGAGCCGCTGACACTGAGGTTACCAATAACTCTTCAGGAACCTGTGGGTGACTTCATGGAAACTGCATCCATGGTTTATACAGTCTATGACCCCTGACCCTAACCAAGCAGCAAACACTAGCCAGTCAGAGGGACACTGGGTCAATTCGGACATTTTTTTTAGTGTTGGGAACAATGAGCAGCGGCCTTTCTAACAGTATCTGAAACCTTTTTCCCAATTGTGGGGTGTGCATCTTGCAATTTATTTTTGGATTTTTGTTTTTCACTGTAAGATGTCCTAATCATTTAGCTTACAAGAAAAGGCCCTTGAAGTTACAAATATTACTGCGTGGGATGATCTGAAATACCATGCTGCATAAATGTGTACCTCGTTAGATGTTTTTTTTGTGGCAGACAGATCTGCACAGCGCGGATGTGAAGCAAACTAGGATTTGAACTTCTCGATAGAGACCTTCATGTCTTCAGAGGTTTCTCCTGTCACTTAGCGTCTGTGCAACTGAGTCCAACACCATGAATGTCTCTGAGAGAGAGAGGGACTGTCCAAAAAATGTGTGCCATTTTCCCCATCTGTATCTGATTCCAATCCAATCCATCTTTATTTATAAAGCACAGTTTAAGTAAACTCAAGGTTTCCAAAGTGCTGTACATTAAAAAAATAAACAATAAAAATAAACAATAAAATAGACATTAAAACAGAAAACATAATAACTAAAGGATAAAAAACCTGTGCACATAAAATAAACAGTCTAGGTGGTGTTAAAAGCCAAGGAAAAGAGGTGCGTTTTAAGAAGAGATTTAAAAGTGGCCACGGAAGAGGACTGCCTGATGTGCAGCGGCAGTTCATTCCAAAGCTTAGGGGCGGCAGTAGCAAACGCTCGGTCCCCTCTGAGCTTCCGCCTTGTTTTGGGAACCCTCAGGAGCAGCTGGTCAGCTGACCTGAGGGATCGAGTAGGTGCGTAAGGGTGCAGAAGCTCAGAGAGGTACACTGGGGCAAGGCCATTTTGGGCTTTAAAAGCAAATAAAAGAATTTTAAAATGAATTCTAAAATGGACGGGTAGCCAGTGAAGTGAAGCTAAAATCGGTGTAATGTGCTCAGACTTTCGAGTGCCAGTTAAGAGACGTGCAGCTGCATTCTGCACTAGTTGCAGACGTGCAATGGAGGACCCGCTGACCCCCATGTAAAGTGCATTGCAGTAATCAAGCCGAGTGGTTACAAAGGCATGTATTACTGTTTCAAAGTGCTGTCTGTGCAGAAAGGGTTTAATTTTAGCAAGTTGTCTTAGCTGGAAGAAGCTGGTTTTTACCACAGCTTTAATCTGGCTGTCGAACTTTAGTTCCGCATCCACTTTTACCCCCAGATTATTAACAGTGGGTTTGGCGAACTGCGCCAGGGAACCCAGGTCGACTGGGGAGGTCACGGAAGTGCCACCAAAGACAATCACTTCTGTCTTGTTCTCATTAAAATTTAAAAAGTTTCGAGCCATCCAAGCTTTGACGTCATCCAGACAATTTAGAAGTGGCTTAAGTGCAGAAGAGTCAGCCTTTTTAAGGGGGACATAAATCTGGCTGTCATCCGCATAACAATGAAATAAAATGCCGTGCTTCCTGAGAATGGACCCAAGTGGAAGAAGGTATAAAGAAAATAAAAGTGGGCCCAACACTGAGCCTTGAGGAACCCCACAAGAGAGAGGAGCAGTGGAGGACACAGAGTCACCAAGGCCGACACAGAATGACCGGTGTGATAGGTAGGACCTGAACCAAGCCAGCGGTCACATCGATGCTACAAAACTAACTACAGAGAGGTCAATGAGGGAGTGAGATTCTACCAGAAAGAGTGTATTCACCCTATTTTTCACCCCACCTTCGAGTGTGGCCGTGCAGAATAGATGTAATTACTTTTCTCTTCAAACATTGGCAACACGTTGCGGTTTATGTGGAGCATAATTAGGCCTTAAGAATGATAAAGGTGGACATTGTCTCATCATAACAGGTGCAACCAAGCTAACAAGAGATTTCAAATAAGAACAGCATGTATGCACAAAGTCCTGAAAAGAAGTCTAATATGTCAAATGGAGTGGAAACACCTGTGTGAGTGTACCATGGGTGTATAGGGGATTTAAATCTAGCTCTATTAGAGTCTTTGCTTTCACAGTTTTTGTCCTCTATCTCTCAAAGAGTTTTTTTCTGCTTTATTAAGCTGCTTTTCCGAGTTCCAGCCTGTTAATCAATCCACTCCACCTGGCATTTTCTTTTATTGACTCCCTAATGGTGGAGGAGCTATCTTCTCTCACCATCCAGATCTGCAAAGTGACTCTCCATTTTCAGAAAGAATAAGTTCCTATGAAGCAAAAGACATTCCTCATCTCCCCACCAAATCACATTTTCTTTGTTCTCCTTTTCATTTACTTTCTTTGACAAGTCCTTTGTGTTTGGTTTCCGAACACCTTACCCCCTCACACGGCGCTTAGAAAACTGCATGGTAACAGTGCAAGGCTCTGACCTTGCAGTCCTCTTTTTTTTTTTCTTGCTTATTATTTCAGTCATACAGGATCTGGAGCTCACTCTACTGTTCCATCCAAGCTAATTCACTCTGAATAAGAGTGCCAGCTAAATGCCTCAAGAGCAAAATGGAAAATGCTGGCCTGCAGACAGGGAAAAGCTGGTGGGTGGCGAGGTGTTGAAATACAGCGTTCGCATGTATTAATGCAAGAAGCCAGCCAGAGCCTCGGCTCCACTGTGAGCACATGAATGGACCCACACCTAGAACACCATTCTAGGTATAGTTTGGATGTTTGGATCATTAGTTATAATACAAACAAATACATCATTATCAGTGCAGAGATCAACAACAGGCATGAATGAGTGCTTAAAGTAAAACCACATATGAATCAAAGCATATCTGCAGCTGATGATTATTTTCGTTCTCGCTTACAAAGAATCACAGCGTCAAAGAGCCCAAGGTGACATCTTCACATTGCTTGATTTTGTCCAATAATCAGCCCAAAACCTGAAGATATTCAGTGTACTGTGAAAAAAAAGAAGCAGATTCAATTTGACAAGCTGCATGTTTGGTATTTTTCCTTGATAAACAACTTAAATATTGAAAAGATTGTCAAATATGATTCATATTCTGTCGAGTGACTAACCAATTAATAGTGTAATAATTTCAGCACTAAATCAAAGCTCTACTCCTCAGACATGATTCTCAAAGTTTTCTCCAATGCAATTAAAGGATAAGTCAATATTTCTTCTTTTTGTACTTTTGCCATCTGTTTGGGGACTTAAAGCAACCGTAATCTCTCCTCTTATAATAACAATGTCAATGTGAAAGTGGCTGTTTGTTGTGATGAACCTGAATCTGCAGCGCTCCTCGGCTTTATGGAGCTTTATAGCCAGTTTCCGATCATTGTCGTCAGGCCTGCAGCTTAACAGTTTTGGTTCACCCTCACTGCTCTCGTAGCAGCAGGCAGCTGTTTCTGCAGAAAAGCTCCAAAAACCCGAAGTATACTACCTGCACGGGACGATGCAGCAGACACACAGCTACAGCTGGTGAATGTAGCGGCACATTTAGCCAATAAAGAACCAGATCTTTCCCTCAGGTGGCAACCCTGTAAAGCAAAGATATGTTAAAACTTTTCAGTCAAATATTGTGACAACACTGTGGTTAAGGTCCGGTTAGGTTATGGCCATAGGCCATAGTGACGTCATCCATAGGTTTTCTTAAGAGCCATTGTGAAGCTCAGTGGCTCCGGCTGTCGCCATCTTGGCAGTGTCAGTGACGCCCCCTAACTCCTGACTAATCCAAAAATGGGCAAAGAGGTGGAGCGTGGGTGGACCTGAGGCACCACGAAAGAAGCCTGGTTGTTGAAACCTAGCGGCTAGCTGTCACTCAAAGCAGCTATTCCCATAAATATGTATAACGTTAAGCTTTAATATAATTTTTAAAGGTGAGTTGTATAAAAAGTCACCAGCCTGTACAGTCGTCATGAACGGGGAAATTAACATGTTTATGTCTGCTATAAAGTTGGGCATTTTAACATGACGGCCTATGGGGACTGACTCACTTTTGGAGCCATTCAAGGAACTGCAATTTTTAGCACTTCTGTATTAGCTTCATGTTTCAGCCCCAGAGGCCCCAGCCACTTGGTTAAAGCAAAACACATACATGATAAGGGTTTGGAAAAGATCACTGAAAAATGCTTCTGGTGTTGTATCTGAAACTGTTCAGCAGCTCCCAGTAAAGACTGGGACGGACAGTTTGGGAAATAATGTTTTTTGGGGGGTTTGTTAAAAATCTGGTCATCTGATTGCTTATTTCTTGCCCCACTGAACCTCTTGTTTGTGATGTATCCATGCCGCAGCAGATCGCTGCAATTAAACCTACAGTGAGGAGCAAACACTGACATATCACCACACTTTAAATGGTAACTGTTATGCAAACAGTTATCTATTCAGAGATTCAGCAAATACGGAGCAACATAAGTGTTCATTTGAAGTTATGTTGCTGACCACCCAGCTAATAAAAGGCCAATATTTACTCTCTTTTTGGCTGTGGATTCGGTCTCCAGGGACTACATTATGTCTATTGTTTCTGTAAAAATGTTGCTTATAGCCACTTTAACTCAGTGTGTACAGTATCATTATAGCTGATGGGTAACTATGAAAATCAGACCCAGGTTGTCTGAGTCGCGTCCAAGCCTGTGGTGAACTTTGCATGAGCTTTATGAGCCATGTGACATGAATTATCCATTACAGGTGTGCAGAATTAGCAGACCTGCAGTCATTATTTTTAGTGTTTAATTTTTAATGCTGTGGTTATGTATGGCTATTCTTTTTTTTCCCTTGCAGTTTAAGGTCAGACCGTTTCTTTTTAATATCAGCCACAGTTTTGTCTTCCTGCTGCAGCTCTGCAGCGGCGACACACTGCCAAGCTGCACGTTCGGCTTTGTTTGTCAACCCACGATTTAGCCCACTGAATAACACGTGTTGCTGGGCTTCAGTCTCCTCTACCAACATCTTCTAGAAAGTTTGCTTTCCTATTTTGGGCCATGATTATTTGTGACTAAACCCTCATTTGTGCTGGTATTATATAAGGGTTTCGCAAGGCAGGCGCTGCCGGTTTAAGGTGATTTGATATTTAAAGATCACAGGTGTGTAAGTTACAAATGGGACTCTTAGAACCTGCTTAAGCTAGGCTTGTTAGGCTCAGCATCCTTTATGAATCGAGCATAAGCACACCGTGGCAAATGATCTTAAGACTAAGCATAAATCTAAGAACATTTTTATAAATGAGGCCCCAGAATCTTCCTTTAGCGCTGCAGGAACAGTCAGACTCAAACACAAAGAAAAGTTGCAAATGCTCTATACTGACTGCCACTCAGCCCACTGGGTCTCATCTTTCTGACATGGAGCACTGAGAGCAGCTCTGCCATTAGAGACGGAAGAAGAGAAGCATGTTGCGCTGACTGGAGTGTGGGCCTGTCAATCACCGCTAACAGCTGCATTTGGCATTTCAGTCAGGTACAAAAAGTGTGTTTGGTGCCAAAGTATCTCAAGTCAGACAGGCATTCAGACAGTGTGCATGAATAACAAAAAATTCATCAGAGTAAAGTGGGAATAACAGGGAAGAGGATGAGGGGGGTAAACATAGTTCAGGATGGAGCCACAGTCGTGTTGTTATGACTTTAGAAAAAGAACATACTTACGTCTTCAAGGTTCCCCTCCACCATCTGTTCTCCGGCTGCAGTGACTCCTGGCTTCTTCTCCCACACTCACACACACACTCACACTCACCACTCAACATGCCCTTCCAAATTCATTAGCATATAAATAACTCATACAAACACAAAAACACACACCAAGGCAATGGTGCCATTACACAGATGCCTTTTCCAGTAGTGTTAAGAGGTGAATGTAGAATATTAGTGGATATAAGCAGACTGCTGTGGTGTCCATTAGTGTGTGTGTGTGAGTGTGTGTTAGGTGTTGTTCCAAACCTGATGAAAAGGCTTTTAGGCTAATTACATGAGAAGAGTGTGTTACTACCTGGATGAATTTTAATCTGGTCTCTCCCTTCCTCATACAGGCGAATATTATGTGCAGACACACACTGCACAGGTTCAGTACACTGACACTGCAGCTGGACACTTAAGTCCTGGAAGCATTTTAACAGAATAACTTGTTCTTATGTGCTTATGTGTGTGTGCCGTCACGTCTTCCACAACACTAAAGTCCCTGATTGAGTCAGTAAAGAACATGATGCCTGAGCGGGACTTGGTTCGTTGCTAATACATTGCTTGCTGACCGTGCATTTCATTCACCACCTCTTGCTTCCTTTTCTGTTTTCACTGAGGGTCAAAAAGACATTTCTTTCAGGAGAGGGACCTTTTTTTTTCTTAAAATCTGGTCTAACAGCGCCCTCTGTCCAGAGAAAGGTACAACTGCAACATTTTTGATCTGACATTTAAACAGTTTTTATTGTTGATCTCTAATTTCAAATTTACAAAATCAAATCAGGTCAGTTTTATTTATTGAGCCTAAAGTTATGAACTTGCCTTAAAGGGCTTTACCGTCTGTAATAACATAGAGCCTTGATGTGGATGAGCAAAAACTCGCAAAACATGCGCACAAACAAAACTTTGAGCAGGAAAAAGGAACAACAAGAAGAGCCACAGTGGAGGGATTCATCTTCAGAACAAATCTGAAGGTAGCGGGGTCGTCCACTGATCACAGAGTTGGCAGTTTGAATCCCACCTCCTCCTGTCCACATGTTGAAGCGTCTTTGGACGAGAGACTGAAACCCAAATTGCTTCTGATGGGCAGGCAGCTGTGTGTGTGAATAGGTGTATAAATTTAGCCATTTGCTAACTTAGAATATTAAGTGTAAAAGTGTTTTGAGTGAAGATTGTGGACCAGAGAAGTTGAACATCTTCCAGCTGCCGCCAAGAAAAACCGGGACGTCAATCACAAAACCTCATTTCAACCACGAACATCTGCAGTAAAATGCAGCCAAAACACTAACAATTTAACGCCTGTTAAATCAAGAAAATCCTGTTGATGATGCAATTTTGCATTTCTGTGTAGAGTTAAGTGGCCTGGCCTCATTTAGACACACTTAATATGGGGAAATGAGTTAGCAAATTAATTTCACATTCAGTTTAGTCATTTTGTGCTTCAGGTTTGAGGATTATACTGTTTTTTTAGTTTTCAGAGGAACTGTGCATTCAACAAATTCTTGCATTCCAACTTCTCCTCATGCATCCAGTCAAAGCTCAAATGCATGGCCCCTTTTTTTTTTGCTATCCTAATATTTCAGTTGTATTAAGGATATTTTTCTCCCCGTGCCCTCAGAGAGTGCTCTGCATTCGAGGTTTCAAAGCAAAGTAAAACCTGAAGAAGTTTATCTTGATAAAATCCGACTAAAATCAGTTGACTTAAGACTGAAAGGAGCTGTGAAGTCAGACACGTAACAGATCTTTTGAAGACCCAGAGCTGCTCCAGTGGGACGTGGTGTTCAACCACAAGCACATTCAGATCCTCAATCCTCTCGTCATGTCTGTCTCAATCATTTTTATGTCTCAAGGTGATATTGAGACAAGAAATGAAGGCTTGGTTTGGAATTACAGCAACAGTTTAAGGGTGCAGACAGAAGCACAAAGGCCTTTTCAGACTGTGTTTAGCACAAAGTGGCACTTTAATGGACCTTTTTTCACTGACATTTTGACACGTCACAGAGGGGAAAGCACGGGTGTAAATAATATGATTAGTAATGAATTCAGTCTGCAGCAGCTGCCTCATTGTCAGGGTGCTGGTATTGTGTGTGCTGCTTCACTGTCTTTGCTGACTGGGACATTTGAATAGAGCAGAACCATCATTAATGTCATTAGTGATGTGTTTCTTCCTACTATGACGTGTCAAACTGTCAACTGTGAGTACAATAAAACAGCTGTATTCTTGGTCAAGCTCACATCAGTCCGCATTCTTAAGTTTTGGCTGTTGGGGCTTAATTCAGAGTTATTGGCTGTTTTTCACTAAGTCTAATGGAAGGAGCCATCAAGCCATCAAGGATGTAAACTGAAATGAGGGCATCATTTCCTATTTGTTTTACGAAAGCGTTCATTTTCTGAAGAGCAAAAATGTTTTACGCCTGCAGTTTATCCGTCCCTCGAAGTGAAATCTGATAACAGAGACAGCTTTTACAGAAATATGTCCTCCAATTTGATTCTGTCATCTTTAATTACAACAGGCGTGATAAGAAAGTGCCTAAAATCTATTAAACTACCATTAGTTTGGGGAATTTAAAACATTTTTATCCTTTGTCATCAATTTACTGCATTAATCATACATTTGTTGATTTCACAGCCTTCAATTCGCTGTTTTTTTCATTCAGTTGTGATGAATTAAGGAAAAACAGTGGCAGATCCAAAATATTCAGTGCAATATTACACCATAAACCCATCTGTAGTTATTTTTAATGGCTGAATAATTGATATTCAGGGAGTGTGTTCTCTGCTTTGATGACATCTGCTTCCTGGCTTTAGCAACTGACATTTTTTTTTTGATGTAATCTTTTTCTTTACATCTCTGCAAAAGAATAAAGGCTCGCATGTAAACAGACAAAACTCAGATGACGCTTTGCACAAGAAAATGAGTCTTATGGTGCTGGTGACTAAGTAATGTTTAGGCGAGGCCATGCCAGTTCACTTGTACCCAAGTGGATTCTGTCTGATGGACCTCACTCCTCCTCACAACTGCCCACCTCCATTTCTGCTGCTTCATCCAGCTGGCTGCTTCTACCGGGTCCACTTCCCTTGGCTCACAGTCCCCATAAACAGCAGACATTTGGTGGGCAGAAAGGAGTCTGCTGGAGTGCTCGAGGTCTGCGGACCCAACTGGCACGTGTGTGAGGCAGATTATTCTTGTCATGAAGCTGGCCCTGAAACAGCCTGGATCGTGTGGCTGATTAGTTTCTCTGGCAGGGAGGCTGTCAAGCAGAGGGTCTCCTGTTTCCTTTGCTGAGTGAGAAGCTCAAGTTCTCCGGAGATTTGGACTGGTTTGTAGAGGCATGGGCGATTTGGCCTGTTTGGCTGTTTGACAGAGGAGATGAGAGTAAGTGTGGAGACATTGTGATGATGGAAAGAGACACTGGTTGAGGAATCAGCTTGGAGAAAAAGTTTTAGTGAGCTCACATGTACTTAAACACGTTCACACCTGAAAACTGCCAACTTCAACCTGATAGGCTGATCCGCAAGCAGAATAAGAAGATATTTACAAAAAATCAGTGAAGTCGATGAGGTCAGACAGTAAATATATGATGTCTTTTTACTGTTTTCAATTGAGTATATGTCAAAAAGGATTAGCAAGTTGTTCCAGTCTGTTTTTTCATGTTTCATACAGCAGGGTTGTAAATTACACAGATTTTATAGAGAGGCTTGAAGCACATTACATTAGGTCTACACTATATTAATTTGTATAAATTAACCTGGTGGGGGAATAGCTGCATACACTTTTTGGTTGAATGCTTTGAGATTGTTGCATTTTTAATGTGCATTAATATTTGTGCTGCTGATTGAAGCTCTGCCCGTGAAGGAAAAGACGCACTCAGTTTGGTGAGTTGGAGCATTTCAACATGAAATTGGATTTTCATTGTTGTTTAACCCATGCCAACACAATCGACGTGGATGTTGAAATAGTGCTAGTTTGTGCAGTAATTAAGATAATAGTCTTTGTTCAAATCACTTGACTCTGCTGTCAGACCTCCTCTCCAAAGAGAAAGGATCCAGGGGACACCAAGTCGCTCCAATGACGGAAATAATCAAAAACACATCACCTTCACTCATCTGATAAGGAAAGGTCTAAATAAACTCAGCGTCACTTCGCTATTGAACCTGCTCAGGCGCTCGCAGACAGCGGGGTGTCGGCCCTCTCTGCTGCGCCCTCTGGCGTCCCCCGGCGGTGGTCTCCGGTAGAGCACCGGCGCCCTCCTCCTCAGCTCGGCCGTCCCACCGCCGCCCGGAGGAGCCGCTCTCACTCCGCTGCCCAAGTTCACAGACCCGCCGGCTGAGTGTGGAGAGTTTGGATAGGCTGTCCCGGCGCGTGAGTGTGTGTCTGCTTTACTATTGTTACGCTTTGGATGGACAGACCGACTTCTGGTTGACTTCAGATCTTATTCTCCGGCCTGGACGGACTCATTTAAACTTTTTTTCATTAACTTTGTGAACATCTGCCGGCTTTGTTTCCTCTCTATCCAGACTGATTTATGTTCATGGCGCGGTCTAACCAAGATGGACACGGGCTGTCTGCCGGCTGGAGACTAGATAACGGCTTCACCCATTTCATCTAAATGTAGACTTTATTTAAAAATCCGCCGAAAACGTTTTCTTAATCAGCTGGATGTAACCGGACTGGGCCATTTCCACCCCAGAGGTCGCATCCTATAATGAACATTTTCCCCCTGAAGTTTCGCTGAACTTTTCCCACGACATGTCGGGAGTGGTCCGCACCCTGAGCCGCTGCCTCCTCCCGGCCGAGGCCAGCCGGGACCCGGGCAGCAGTAAGGAGAGGAGCCGGGAGAGGGACGCGGCGCAGGAGCGGGAGGCGCGGCGCAGGAGCCGGGAGATAGACGCGATGCTCGCCCGGGAGAGGAGAGCCGTCCGCCGGCTGGTGAAGATCCTGCTGCTCGGGGCCGGGGAGAGCGGAAAGTCGACATTCCTCAAACAGATGCGCATCATTAACGGGCAAGAGTTTGATAAAAAAGCGCTTCTGGATTTCCGGGACACCATCTATGAGAATATACTGAAGGTAAGAACAAGTTCGATGGGAAATAAAGAGCTTGAGGCCTTAAAAGGAAACTTTCCAGCCCTGAGTCCAAAGTTTAAAACAACCAGATTTATATTCAGTGCGGTCAACTCCTGTTTTTATCTTTTTGTTTTTATTGCAAATTGACCTTTTGTTGGTTGAGAACGCATAAAACCTTTCAAACCATGTTAAATGATTAAAGGATGTATGAAACACTGACATTTAGGAGACTTATCGACCAGATCTGAAAGATTAGGCGATTAATCAATAAATCTTTGGAGCTGGATTCACTAGAGCTGAAACAATTTGTCAGTTAATCAACTAGAAAGGTAATCAGTAACAAATGTCACAATCAATCATTTATTTAAGTTGTTTTGCAAGAAAATATTGCCAATTATCTCTAGTCGCAGCTTCCCTGATGTGAAGATTTGGTGTTTTTATGACGGGAACTGAATATATTGGAGTTCTGGACTGTTTCTTCACAAGGAAGCAGATGTCCAGTTAGGCTCTGGGAAGTTATGATGGCCATTCTTCACTATTTTTCACATTTAATGAACCAAACGACTGTTAATTAATCGAAATAATAATCAGCAGATTAAGCAGTGGTAGAAGTAATCATTATTTGCAGCCCTAATATTGACGTTTTCATCCCACAGATGAGGAACCGAAACAAACAGAGAGGTTTTGTTGACATAGTGCATATTTTTATCCTGAAGTGAGTGTGTGTGTGTGTGTGTGTGTGTGTGTGTGTGTGTGTGTGCGCGCGCGCTGTCCCTTTGTTTGCTGTCATGGCTGGGCCTCCTTCACCAGCTAACAATACCAGTCTATTCCTGAGGGATGAGCACATCCGCCCTGAGTGCCACACAGCACAGACAAGGATGATAAGAGCCTGCACTTCTGCACAGACAAGGCTGCAGTTCACAATGGCCTCCCCTGAACAGCAGCATACAGCGGCGGAGCTGTCTCAGGCTACAGCATGAGAACAGGACACCCCCGCCCCCGTACACACATTTCACCACCTCCTGTCCCCTTGAAGAACACAATACATGATGTGTACAAGGACACAGGAGAGGCAAAATTTCAACAAATCACATGACTGGATGTGCGGGATTTGAGCCTGCCCATAGTCAGAGTAGTACGTGCATTTGAACCAACATAGAAACATGATCCGCAATCCCATCATCCACCAGCCTGAGAGCTCTCTATAGTATGAAACAACATAAGACACCATATCACTGTTAGGGCTGCAATTAATCCAATAATCAATATGTTTACAAAATATCAGAAAATAGAGAAAGATGCTCAAAGTGATGTCACCTAATTAATTGTTTTTTTGTCTGACCAGCAGTCCAACGCCCACAAGTATTCAATCTACATTCAATTAAAAACAGCATGAAACAGCAGTAAGTTGTTAACTTCCATTAACGATTGGTTATTAATTTCCTTGACTATTGTTTCAGTGAAATATCTGAAAATACTGCAAAGAATCCATCATCATTTCCCAGAGTGCAAGTTAATCTCTTGCTTGTTGGGTTGACTGTCTGAAAAATAGTGAAAAACCCCAAAATGTTCAGTTTATTGTAAAAAGAAATGCAAAAACAGCTAATCTTCACTTTTATTAAGCTGAAACCAGCGACTCGATAAAGGATGAAGATGAGTAGGTTGTGGGAATAGCTGCTGATTCATTTTATTGTTAACTGACTAATCGCTCAATGCCTTAATACACTGTTTTACCCTTTTGTTTCCCCATAAGCTGTTAAAAGCATCTTTTCTCAATTAATCGATTAATCTTTAGTTGACGTCACCAGATTACTAATCATTCATCCGACTGACGGCACCAAACCCGAAGATGTCCGCAACCACAAAGACAAAGAAAAGCAGCAAATCCTCAAGGCGTTTTTGTGATTTTGTGCTTGAAAAATCACCAAAAACACAATCAATTATCAAAACAGCCTTCAGCTTCATCCTTTACATTCTGCACACTGACGCTCCAGCTGCACCACCCCATCGAATATGAACGTTCCAGATGTTTTTTGCATCATTTTATAGACATATCCCCAAAACTCAGACATATTTTGGTATTTGTGGACACACTGGATCTCCAGTTGAAACAATATTTGGCTGCACAGCAGAGATGTTGTTGATGTTGGCAGAGCTTCAGCGCTAATGACTGAAAAGTGAAATTATTTTAAATATATCATGAAATAAAAACAGCGTATTGGCCTTGAGGAGAAGATATGGAGTCAGTCATAAATGACACATCCTACTCCGCATAGACATTCGATTATAATGGAAGTACAAATGGCTAAGAGACATTGAATTCACCATTTGTGCAGAATTAGCAGAAACATTAACCAAACCTTAAAATGTGTGCCATGATTCAGTGAGTAAAGCTGGGATCCGTTGGCGTATTAAGCAGGATATTACCTGAACAGAATTGTTTGTGGTTTGGGGCGTTGGTGAAGGATCAGCCTCACCTGCCGGGCGTAGAGGATTCCCTCCATCCCCCCTTTCATGGGAACCTCGTGATAGAGAAAGAGAACAAAGCTTGAAGGAAGGAGGGATAAACGGAACACACAGGTGTGTAGTATAATCAGGCTTATAAGAATAAATCACAGAGGTGGAGTTCAGGTGTGGTCCCCCCGCTTGAATGTCCGTAATTACACCTCCAGCAGTGAGGGATAAATCTCTGCAATAATCCCTGCCAGAGTGGATTTATTCGTGTGCCTCGAATGAAAGTGAAACGAAATGTGAAATTGATCTAAAGGCCCCACGCATCAAATGTAGGTTAACCTGGCTCACCTGTGCTCATGACGCTTTTGAGCTCTCCTTATCTCCACTTCTCTGACTGTCCCCGTTTGTCAGCCATCACTGTTTAACCAAGTCCTCTCCCAAACGCACATCAATCAGGGGGGAAAACCCAAGCGCACAGTTTGAACAGCTTGTTTGTCTAATGCAGACTTTTCTCGGTCGCTTATCTTCCAGCTTCCTTTAATTATCCCTTTAAGTAGCTTTGAGGTTGGAAAAAATCATCTTATTCCACAGAGTACGGCTCGTTCTTTATTAGCTCAGTCCAGCTCCTCGTTTAAGCTGCTGAAGCCTCAAAACTCGGCATTCTTGGCATCTTCAGAAAGATTTTAAAGTAAAGCTCAACACCGTGTGCGCCGGTTGAAGTTTACGGGCTGAAGACTCACTGCTTGTTGTTACAGAACAGAGGAAGGGCCACCAGTTACCTACCAATGCTGCATTTTAGCAGTTTTTGATCTGTACTGTACTCTAACTGCACAGCGGGGATGCATTCTGCCTCCCCATGTTTTGAGTGTTAGAGGAGGGCGGCAGTGACAGCATTGATGCAGGAAGGGAGCTACTTTATAATTACAAAACAGTGATAGATGAAACAGCTTTTTTCAGTCCCAGCTGGCTGCTAACTGCTGTTAGACTGAAGCCATTGACCATGTCATGACTGTGACAAGTCTTCAGTTCAGACGTCAGATTTTCATGTTTTTCTAGCCCCATGCGGTCAAATACTACTGAGGGCCAGTGACACATAAGAAAAACACCAAGAGCCGACCTGTCTCCCCTTTGAAGAGCGTTTCCCTCCCTTTCAAGTAGTGTTTCCCATAGCCTTGCCCTCCATGGTCGGCCTTAAAGAGCCAGTACAGAACACAATCATTTGCAAACATACTGTGTTTACTGACAACAGTTTTCCACAGTGTTCCTGAGCTCATGTAGTAATCTCCTTTATCCAATCATGTGTTCACAAAGTGGTGAACTTCTCTCCATCCTCGCTTGTGAACAACTGTGCCTTTCCAGGATGCCCCTTTTATACCAATCATGATACTCTCACCTGTTACCAATCAACCTGTTTACCTGTGGAATGATCCAAACAGGTGTTTTTGGAGCGTTCCATATCTTTCCCAGTCTTTAGTTGCTCCTGTCCCAACTTGTTTGAAAGGTATTGCTGCATTAAATTCAGAATAAGTAGATATTTATAAAAATCAACAAAGTTTTTGAGGTGAAACATTAAATATATTGTTTTTGTACTGATTTTAATTGAGTATATGTGAAAGAGGATTTTTATATTGCTGACTTTTTTTAGAATCAGGGTTACAGGATTAAGGTGAACTATATTTCACTTCATTACATGAAGGTCACCTGAGTGCTGCACCTGAATAAAGGTTAAGGCATCCATGTAATGATTCTGTGAGGCAGCTTATCCAGAATGCAAGACGGGAAAATGGACAGTCGATGCTTTTTTTCATCAGTTGAGTAGCTCAGGTGATATATTCAGAGCAAATACCTGCTAAACACGACTTGGCCATATCGTATTTCCCTGTTGATGAGGATCACAACAATAAAAAAAGTGACCAGCTCACATCAGATTGAGGAACTCTGGTGTTGTCCTCCAAATTTTGGCACGAAAAGGCTTCATTTCTTGGCAGCAATTTGGAGGAGCCTTTGAAACAGGTCAGACCCGGTCAGCTTGGCTGTGGTTTGGTGTATTTAGCGTAGACATGTAGACACACTTACTGACTTATTACAGACCAACAAGGAGGACAAACAGGCTGGTTGACCAGCAGGAAAACAGGCGGGATACAGGAAGAGAAGCAGACAAGACCACAGAGGAGGATTATGCGACAAATACACAGATTAGCAAGCTGATAATGTACAGGTTGGCTCACAGATGCACATGTGGAGGATTACATAGACAATAATCATGAGTCGATGTGACTCAAAGCTCACTCACAGTGACTCCCTCTGAAACTTCACAGCTGGCACGCCGGTGTTCGATCTGCATGTGTGTCAGATTATGGATACGAGTGTGTCTTTGTGTTAAACACTGGTTTGTTTTTGCCAGTCTTACTCATTCCTACGGCAAAAACACAAACATCAATTCTGGCAAAAAAAAGTCGTAAAAGAGGGATCAGTCTTAAAAACACTCCGAACCACTTAGTCACAAAGCAGCATCTCAGTCAGACTGCACACACACACACAAGGCCACACACCACAGACACACACACACACACACACACACACACACACACACAGTCGCTGCATTAGTGAGAAATTCTACGAACTGTCAAATCTTATTTTCATTTTATTGTAATTGCCTTGTGCATCTATTTTAAGAGGGGAATCTCTCTTCGTGTTCCCTCGCCTGAGATTTCTTCCAGATTCTTTCCTTGCTCAGGGGTTTCTAGAGGATTTTCCTGCTCTTTGTAGAGACAAAGTTGAGCCGGGTTGGCAGCTGTTCATGTTGTGGGCCCGTAAGCCCGCTGAATGCGATATTAAGCTGTACAAATAAACCTGACCAGACTTGACTGTTGCACAAACGTTAGCTGATCGTGATGACTCACCGCACACATGTACTCATAACCCTTAACCTGCTGTGACCTTTGAAACACTTCAAAGTTCGCTGATATTGTTTACTGTGGAGCCCTCCGTCGTTCCGATCAATACATCAAACAAACCGGCTTTAACAATACAGCAGCGACGTTAGAGTAAACTATTAAGACGGGTCATGACATGTTGAAATGGAGCAATGAAAAGGATTTTAAAAAGTTTAATGAAAACAGAAAAGGAGATGTAAAAAACACTGAATGTGTGTGTGTGTGTGTGTGTGTGGGTTAGTTTGATCAGTCAGCAGGAGACCTCCCACACAGATCAGTCCACATGGTTCTCTTCAGAAAACCACCAGCAGCCACACATGTACATGTTTAAGTGTGTGTGTGTGTGTGTGTGTGTGTGTGTGTGTGACTATATATCTATATATTGCTCACATTGTGGGGACTTGCCATACTTGTGGGGACAAAATGCAGGTCCCCAAAATGTAAAGCATCAAATTTGGATAAGATCAGGTTAAGGTTCTGGTTAGAGTAAGACTCCAAGAAATGAATGTAAGTTTATGTATTGTCCCCAAAAGTAATGAAAACCTTAAGAGTTTGAGTGTGTGTGTGTACCTGTATTAGTCATGCAATGGGGACATCTGTTTACACAGTCACATTGTGGAGACTCGCCTTCCTCATGAGGACAGAACTCAAAGCCCCATTACGTCGATCCTTAAATTTTAGTGCAAAGAACTGGGTTAAGGGTCCAGTGTTTAGGATCAATGGCATCTAGTGGTGAGGTTGCAGATTGCAATCGCCCTCCTCAGAAACATGGCTATGCAATATGGTGCGCACTGTGGAAGAGGACCTGCTCCCTCTGTAGATAAAAAGAGCTCATTCTAAGGTCACAAAAACACAACAGATCTTATTCTCAGGTGATTACAGATGAATGAAAAGCCGTGGCTGTAGTTATGGTTAGGGTAAGTCTCCAGGAAATGACTGTAAGTCTATGTAATGTCCTTTAAGTGATGGAAATGCAGCGTTGATGTTTTCCCCAGGGTGACAGCACGTGCTGTCTGAGGTTTCTTTTACTCCGTGTGGTCAGGAAATATTTGTACACATAGTGCAGACATTAGAAAGAGCCTCTGTTACAGCACATCAGGCCTCTATACAGCATGCACTGACTGTGTGATTCTGCAGGGCATGCGTGTGCTGGTGGACGCCCGGGACAAGCTGGGCATCAGCTGGCAGAGCTGCGAGAACGAGAAGCAGGGCATGCTGGTGATGTCGTGGGAGGGACGCGTGGGCGGCTCGGGGGTCGAGCCGAGCGAGTTTCAGCTGTACGTGATGGCACTGAGTGCACTGTGGGCGGACACCGGCATACAGGAGGCCTACGCACGGCGCTCTGAGTTCCAGCTGGTGAGTAGATTAACACACAGTTTCCCCCTTTTATTTCCCCTTAAGTAGCTTCAAGGCTGTTAAAATAATCTTTCTTCATTTCATTAATGTATATATATATTCTGTATCTGTTTGGTCCGAGTCTTTATTGATGTCATCTGATGAATATGGTGAATGAAGTGCAAATATTTTGATATCTTGTACATCAATTTTACACATTTTCTCCAAATTCAGAACAACATGTTTGCTATCTTCGGAGATCGTAGCATCTGCAGTAGATTTTAGAATAAAGTTCTGAGGGTTTGAACAATGTTTGTACTGATGGCTGCTTGTTAAGGGTGATGTGGATGGATGGACGACTGTGCCCTGTAACAGTTTAAAGATATAGTTCCATCAAAAATGATATTTCTTTTACAGTTCTATTGTGCCTCTTTAACAAGAAACACTTTAACAACATCAAACCATCCTTAAAGCGTCTTAAACTACTAATGCAGCAGTCTCGTAAAGCTCTTATGCTAAAGCCACTCATGACTGCATTAAAAACCAGCAGAGTAAAGCAGACGTCAGCACAGGTTAAAACTGAACTTTGACCAAATATGTAGGTTTAATAGAGCAGCATCGATGTTTTTGCCGTCTGTTCCTGAAATAGTTGCACATCACCTCAGTGATGTGAGCAATCAAGAGCAGCACATATCTGCATACTGTATAACTGATTTTCCACAGCCAGGAGTCACAAAGCTAATAATAACTGACAAGCTCACAACTTCAGAGGAATTAACTGGATAATATCACAGATGTTTTTACCCTTCAGCTAAAGAAAGACGTGAAGGAGAGCGAAGCCTGTGGAAGAATTTTATTGTGTTTTTGAGCAACTTAAGTTTTCTTTCTTTTCTTTTTTTTTTTGGAGACTTTCCAAAGATGTAATTATTTTTCTCTTGACTGGAAATGGAGCTGCTGAAGTGGAGCCCTGTGGACTTTCATCTGCCACGCTACACTGCACTGTTTTCATTGCATAACTTCACATAGATAGATCAATAGATTGAAAATAAGGCAGTATTTTATTGAAAAATTCACAAAGTGTCTTTAAAGCAGGATTTGATAAAATGGTGCCTTTACTCATCCAAATATCAGAGTGCGGTTCAGTAAATTGTTTGAGTTTTGATGACTTGAAGGCCTCGAAATCACCATTAAAAAGGTATCATGAGGTGACTTTGGTAGCTGCGCGCTCTTGTTTTCTTATCAGTGAGTCGAGGGGATGGAGGAAGTGAACGGTAACAGGATGAATCCGGAGCTTTATTCATAGACCGCTCTTTGAGCATGACTTGAGTTACAATTCATTACCTCCTCTGCAGAGGTGATTTTCAATTATTTTTGCAGGACAAAATTTAGGGGCATTTGATATTTGATGGGACAAATTTGATTATGTATGGATTAGAGCATCTCTCTGTTTACAGTAAATCTTAGCGATAAAGCTGCTCTAATCAATATTTTTATATGAGCAATGGATCAAAGGGCCCTCTGTGCACTAGCTGCCCATGCCAAACAGCAGACAGACAAAGTTAGCAAACTAGCTGGTGAACATAGTGGACAGTTAGCAGTGAGAGTCAGATAATTGTCTCAGGAGTTGGTGGAAACCAAAACAAAGCAAAAAGAAGAGTGAATATTTGACTTACATTCATCTGCTGGCCAGAAACGCAACTCAAAATGGATGATAATGATGCTGTGTCTGCTCAACGTGTACAATACATTCCCCATATCAACTTCATGGTGAGAATATGTTTAGCTTACAGCTTTTTATAATTCCTCCAAGTGGCCACAAAACAATGAATGCAAGGTTAAAAACATGTTGAAATGCTTAATTATTCCACATAAAGATGTGAACAACCATGTATTGAGTCCTCTCTGGGTTTGATTCCAGCCCGGACCCTTTGCTGCATCCCCTCTCTCCCCCCATTTCCTGCCTCTCTACAGCTGTCACTTTCCAATAAATACAAAAACCCCAGAAAAAAAAGGTCCATGTCTAGAAACAGTAATATCAGATACCTGGCAGCTCTTTTGCTGATGTTTTTTTTTTTGAGTTCATCTCTGCTGCCTGAAGAGAACCAAACAAACTGAGACGCGTTCAAAGCAGCCACTTATTGTAGTTTAAAGAACAGAGCAGCTGGAGAACCACTTGGTATTACAAGTAACTCTTAAAGTGTCTACAAATATGCTGTGAAGGGCCAGACAGACTGTTAATGACACTTAATAGTTCAACAGAATGTCATGAGTGATCACTAGCCGTATTGTCAACACAGTGGATGTCTCACAGCATCGGCATCGGCAGCTGGTCCTGTTGTCTGGCCAGTTTGCGTTGGCTGGAGCAGCATGTTTATTTGGACTTTAGTGGACGTGACGCCGCAGCTCTACTTTCTGTGTGACCTTTTACCTTGTTAAACATTTATCAGTGACGAAACAATCTGCAGTCAGACAGAAGCCACTTCCGTCCCCCTCTCACTTAACATACTGTAGGTGTGTGTGAGACAGTGCCCAGCTCAAAGTCACACTGCCTTGTCTTATCTGGAGTCGCTGTATGATAAAGCTTGTATGGCACAGCTGTGCAGGCTGTGTAGACTTCATTCTGGCTTACAGGATAAAACGGTGATATTCTGTTTTTCTTATTGTCAACAAATTCCATGAAAAGACTGAAACCAACAATGAACTGAAGATGTACTGTCTGTGTGTCCTGATATAGCTTAATTGTCATAGACCTCCATTGTTGTCAGAAAACTATTAAAAACACATATGAGCCACACACTATTTTGAGTCGATCACACATACACATCCTGTTTCTGTAAATACTCAGTAGCGTGTGTATTAATGTGTAGACAAGGTGATTTAGGTTGTTTAGTACATTGTTATGCAGTTAGCTAGCACTATAGCCGACCCAGTGGCTACTGTCTGTTGAATGTAGCATCGTTCAGCTCATGTTTAGTTTTACAGGCTGTGATTTTCCCATTTGGCCACCCACCGTACACCACCTGCTCAGCACCAAACACCAAACAGCTGAACAGAGGGAGTTTTTAGCTGCTAAAGCGATAAGAGGTCAGGAGGTGGAGGAAACCAAAACAGAGCTAAAAGAGAGCAGTTATGCGGTTAGCTAGCATAACAGCTAACCCTCGGATGTATCATTAGAACTGGATACAACACTGGAGGCGGGGCTCCATTCATTGCTATGAACTTTGCTCAGTGGCACATGAAGCCAAAGAGATTACCTGGACCAATGTGCACTGGCCCCAGAGCCTTCCACCAGCCGAGCTGGCTGACTTTTGGACCAAATGGATCTAATCAAGAATGAGTCATTTTGCAGGGTTTTGATCACTCAAAACAAACGCATCCGCCGTGTTTCACCCACTTCTTTCACAATATAAGTCTGAGGGAAAAGGTCTTGCTGGGCCTGTGTGTGCCATGTGACACCAAACTGGCTTCAAAGCCTTGCACACTTACTGGGGCTTCAGCTAACCCGTTTGCTACTTGGCATTATTTGTTTGGATTTATGTAAAATTTTACTTAATTTGGAAAACATTACAAGGCTCACGCTGTTTGCCCTGATATACATTGTTTTTCCAGAGTCGTGTTTCCTGAATCTCCACACCAGAGGTGGTGAGTACAAAGCTAGCATGAGTCAGAATTGCCACAATTATGAGACTAATGTTAAAAACTACAGGATTTCCCTTATGGCTCTGAGGCTGAAAATAGTTCCCAAAAATGCACCATTTGCTCCTGTTTGGCTCCCGTATGCTGAAAACTCCAGCGCCCAGCTGTTGAAGGAAATCACTTCGCCTTTGCATAAAAATCAAAGTATATATTTGTAACCGTTTTTGAAGATTTACGGAGCAAATGGCTTTGTTGGTTGAGTGTCGCAGACAGGGGAACTGAAAAGTTTTGAGACATAGATGAACACTGCGGTTCTCAAACTGGGGGGCCTCTGCAGGGGGGTGAGGATGGCTGGGGGGAAAATAAGGAGTGAAAGTCAGTTGAATGAATATGATTTGTGTGGATCAAAATTCAGCTTGGATCTCTTTTTATTAGCTGCCTCTCTTCATTGTTGATGATTGATAAAAATTGCAGGGTGCGGGCGTGAACTGTTTTTGGCTTCTGAAGGAGGAAAAAGTTTGAGAAGCACTGGGCTAACACATTGTTGGTTTTGTTGACAGTAAGAAAAATAGA
The DNA here is from genome assembly GCA_037975065.1 of Chaetodon trifasciatus. Classification (NCBI taxonomy): domain Eukaryota; kingdom Metazoa; phylum Chordata; class Actinopteri; order Chaetodontiformes; family Chaetodontidae; genus Chaetodon; species Chaetodon trifasciatus. Next base: position 3,836,942 of record JBBMOE010000023.1, read on the forward strand.
GAATAACGCCAGCTTCAACCTCTCAAAGTAAGAAAAACCAAAATGTCTACTGTGGAGTAAATGTGCTGAGTTAGACGCTCTCCGCCTCCCCCTTCTCTCCACTCTCCGAGAGGTTTTCCGGGGATACCGCAGTCAGCTTTTCCCAGGCACAGCTGGAGCTGGGCCACAGGCTGAAAGGGAGGGAGGAAGGAGAGAGAGAGAGAGTCCGGTGGGAGGAAGAAAGAAGAGGAGTGGAAAGGAAAGAGCAGGGGATGAGAGAGAGAGAGAGAAAGAGAAAAAAACAGTGAAGAAGAGAGATAGTGAGAAAAAAACAAACCGAAAGCGAGCACATGCAAGGATTTTGTTTACTCGCAGGGCTCTCTGTGTTCCCACCACACCCAGATAACACGCAGTTTGATATAGGATGCAAACACCAAAACCTCTTCTGCTTGACAAAAACAAGGCTGTATATCATGTTGTGACGGTAAACCGTTGCTGTTGTCTGCAGCAGCACAGACATCCTGAATAAAGGAGGTTTGAGTTAACTGTATGGGGAACTTTGAAGCCACACACAGATGTAAAGAGGCTATAAATGCTGACACACATGTACAGGCACACCAACTTCAGCCTGGAAGTCTCTGCAGCTGCAACGCTTCGTTGGTTCATGTATGAACAGTTTGTAACTTTATCTAAAGCCGTTTACAGAGTGGGAAAATCTTTTTTCTGTGAATCCCTGGGTATGCCTGATGGCCCAAATATTGTAACCATAACAGCCAAAAAGTAAGATCATATGTACTGATAAACTTTCTCTCTTTCGGTTTGAGAATTAAAGGATAATTCTGGTTTATCACGACTCATTTTCAGTTTTGACAACACGGAGCTCACTTAAACAATCTGGGAACATCTGCGCAAGAAACACAGGCTTTTCCCCGATTATCTCGACCTGTTTATTTGGAGGAGAAACAGAAAGTGAGCACGCCCAAAATGCTGCTCATGACCTCACAGAAAACCGTGTGCATGCATAAGTACAGTAAGATGAACCAGGAAGTCGGAGCATGAACTGATGGATGTTTACAGCAGACAGTGCGGGTCATAACTGCGCCGTTTGTATTCGTTTTCTCTTCCAAATAAGTCCGACTAACCTGGAGGGTTGTTTGAAACTAGTCTTGTGTGTAGTGCTGATGTGGTGCTGGCCAAGTGTTTGGATTGTAACATATTTTATGATGTTTTAATGCAGTATAGGATTCAAACATTGGCTGCAGAAACATGAGAATTTGCGGCTTTTATGTACTTGAATGAGCGTTGGTTTGGCAAAACAAGCAAATTCAAGACGTCACCTCGGACATTTTTTGCATTTTCTGACATTTTATCCTCTAAGTGACTAATAAGTGACTAATAATCAAAGTATAATCAACAGATTAATTGCTAATGAACAACTGTGAGTTACTGCCAGAGATATTTATTCACTGTATTTACAAGGTGAGCTAATATCACAGTTTGTAGTGAAAGGACTGCAAACCAAGTGGCACACATATACCTGTGGCCACACACACACATAGACAGGGGCGCACACACACACACACACACACACACACACGAATGTGAGCTTATTCAGGTCTCTGCTGTAATAAAGCCCCTAATCTGCCCATACACGCCGTGAATGGAGACATTCCTCCAGCCTTACTCAACCGCACACACTCACACACAAATTCAGACACACACACACAAGCACACACACAGCGCTGTATTTTACAGTTTTACAAGGTATAGATCTGCATTACAAGGGACTCAGCCTCATCCTTTGCATAATAAAATGAATTCATTTTGATTTATTTTGAAGCCTGCAGTGCATCATTGATCAGGCTGTCTCATTTCTGCTGATGGCAGTTTGCGTCTGTGCAAGTGATCTTTTGTGTGTGTGTGTGTGTGTGTGTGTGTGTGTGTGTGTGTGTGTGTGTGTGTGTGAGTCTGTCTGTGTTTGCGTATCCCTTCATCTGTGGGAATTCCCCTCTGCCTGCTTTTCCCTCCGACCAGCCCCTCCTGCTCATGTCCAGCTGAACCAATCAGAGTCCCTGGCTTTGTGTTTCCTATTGCTGTGACACTGTAGGTCAGCGGCGGGGTCACGGGGTCACATCTCACCCGCACAGGGGTCATGTTTCCTGGTTATTACGAGGCATGTTGGGGCAGATGGAGAATTATTTAACAGTGGCGTGAAGAGTTTTCATTAATTATGTTCGATCAGCGTGACAGAAAAAGGTGTCTTCAGCTTGGGTTTAAAGAGGAATAATGAGATATTGCAGTTAGGCCCAGATGTGTTTGTGTGTGTGTGTGTGTGTGTGTGTGTGTGTGTGTGTGTGTGTGATGGCAGTGCTAAAATGACTTTGTATCTGGGTTCTGTCTGACTCGCTAATCCCTCCCTCCCCCATGTCTCCCCACTGTTTTCACACACACAGCTGTTTCCTGTTCAATGTGTGTGTGTTTAAGAGAGAGAGAGGGAGGAAGAGAGAGATTCACTTTTAAACTCCTGTCAGGAATCATAAACGCAAAGAAGAATGGTGAAGCTAAGTGTCAACAGCTAACAGCTTGAAACTTGCGCTTTTTATGGTCTGTGTACAGCGTGTGTTGTCGTACAGACTGAAATTTTAAGCAAGTTCTAGCTCATTTACTGCAAATCCCATATACTTACTGTAACACCACAGCACACCATTTTAGAAATCATGCTGCTGTCCCAGGCACCCGCTGCTTTCCATTCATTTCTGAACAGTATGAAAATCAATAAGCAGCCTCTTAAAACTTCCTTGAGCGTTATAATCCATTACAGCGAGGATCAGCCCGCGCTCAGATCACATTACCACTCAGCGACGGCGCAGCATTGACAAAAATGAATGCAGACTTGATGCTCACTGTGATGGATTACACAATTCAAGTTTCAAGAGGCAACTAATTGATTTTCATAAGGTATGGAAATGAAAAGAACTCACCTGCTGCCTGCGATGGCAGGAGAAATAGATCCAAGCTGTGCAGCGCATTTTCAGAAATAATCAGCAAAAACTGAAGTGTGTGTTCCACCAAACTTGGCGGGACACCCAGTCTAATTGCTGGCCTGATCGGTTCTGATTTGGGCGTCAGAAGGCGTCAGAACAAACTAGACCGTGTCTGTTCCTGCATGAGGCTGCGGGGTGCTTGAGGGTCAGCTGGACAGGAAGGCCTGGTGTTGTTTTGTTGTGTCTGGTTTGTCAGTGGAGGAGTAGATCGATGCTGGATGGGCACTGGGCTTGGTACTCGTCCTGAAAAAGGTGGAGTCGCTTCTCTTGCGTGGCGGTTGTCGCTTGGTGTCGTCACCTGCACCGGCGATGGCTGCCCTCCAGAGAGGCTGACGAGTACTAGTAATGCCGGGAGAAATGAGGTCCTGGTCCTGCGTTCCCTCTGCCTCCCTTCGTCTGGGGCCTCCTTCAGGGCCGGGAACGATGCCATGAGGTCGGCTGTGACGTTGCTGATGATGCACCAGCTGGTCTGAGAGGCCAAGGTGGACCTTGAATCAGCAGACTTTGATTCTGGATGTAGTCTGTGACTTTCAAGGCGAGGCTGGAGGAAGGCTGTTTCTGTGAGCCTGCTGACATACGTTTCAGGTTCTGTAACATGTGCAATGTCTTGTCTTTCTAGGTTTCCCCAATCTTAAAGCTGCATGTGCAGTTTTTTTGGCTACTTAGCAGGTGTAGCAGAACAAGTCGCAAACAAAACACAGATTGATTATCACCTTGTGAAGTTGTCATGGCAAATGTGTTAGCAAACAGTTACACATCCATAGGGCACGGAGCAACATTAGCATTCATTTGGATTTATTTTTCTGCCCTCTCAGTGAATTCACATCAAATATTCATTCTCTTTTTTCCTCTGTTTTGGTCTCCACCGGCTCCTGAGGGAAGTATCTGGTTCTTTAGCTACCAGAAGCTCCGCTAAGCTCACCAGCTAGTTGCTAATTTTGTCTGCCTGCTATTTAGTGCCGGACAGGGAGGGTCAGAGCTTGTTCCTGATCATTTATTAATGCAGCTTTAGAGTCATGTCAGTTTCTGTGTGAGAGTGCGAATCCACCACCACCACAACGATCCAGTTATGGTCGGAGTGTATCACTTGACTGCCTTCAGTTCAGAGCACTGTGCTGTCGGTCAAACCTGACTGTAAACGTAGCTTCTCAAATAGCAAAGTATGTTAGAAACAATAAAATGGGACTGATCTGATTATTGTTGGTCACATGGTTTTTGTCCTTTGTTTGCTGATTGGGGAGAAGCCATTGATCAGTATGTTATTAAATCAACAACTGCAGTTTCCATGAAATGTGAATCTAATAAGGAAGAAATATGAGAAATTGAATTGTTGATTAAGTGCTTTGATTTGATTATTTGGGTCCTTTAAGTTTGGTTAATGCCTGATAAGATGATTCAGTTGCATTTTTGCGTTTGTAATAGATTTTTTTTTTCCCTTCCTGTCTGCAGAGTGAGTCAGTCAAATACTTCCTGGATAACTTGGATCGCATTGGTCAACTGGTGAGTCACAGTGAAGTTAAATCTTGAGGGCATTTTGTATTTCTTCACCTCCTTCAGCTTGTGAGAAAATGTTTATCCCCCCTTTTTCAGAACTACATCCCAAGCAAGCAGGACATTTTGTTTGCGAGGAAGGCGACTAAAGGCATCGTCGAGCATGACTTTGTCATCAAGAAGATTCCTTTCAAGATGGTGGATGTCGGAGGGCAGAGGTCTCAGAGGCAGAAGTGGTTTCAGTGTTTCGATGGGATCACATCGATACTCTTCATGGTTTCCTCGTCAGAGTACGATCAGGTACAAGTCAAACACAGATGTTTCTGGTCACTGATGTTGAGTGGTTAGTCAGACAGTCTGATCATTATTCTCTTGACTTTGAGAGTTACGAAATGGACAAAAACATCAGAGAGGGAACAATCAAGTTTCCACAGCCGACCACAAAGCTCTCTTTGTGGTCGGCTGTGGAAACTTGATTGTTCCCTCAGTCATGGCTGCAGTTCAAATCAACAGTCATATGATGACGACTGAATGCTTAATTGATACACAGATAAAACGTGAAAAAAACAAAGAATAATTGTGTGTGTGATTCCAGGTCTTGATGGAGGATCGACGGACAAACCGTTTGGTGGAGAGTATGAATATCTTCGAGACGATCGTCAACAACAAGCTCTTCCTCAACGTGTCCATCATCCTCTTCCTCAACAAAACAGACCTGCTGGTGGAAAAGATTCGCACGGTGGACATCCGCAAGAACTTTCCTGAGTTCAGAGGAGACCCATGCAGGCTAGAGGACGTGCAGGTACACACACACACCAAAAACAAAGGTTTTTAACGTTTTCAGCATTATCAGACGCTCATTTTGGGGTTTTCAACTAATTTCTGTTGCAACCTGTCATGTTGCTCCTTTAAGTGAACAGAGGAAGTTTTGGACTGACAGGCTCCACAGCTTGGTCCCCATAGGCCAGTGGTTCTCACATCTTTTCTGGCATGTCCCCCTTCAGAAGCTGAAAAAAGTTCACGCCCTGCCAAAGGCTGATTTTAAGTTGCAGAGGCTCTATGCACCACCGCCCCGGTTTAATTTTAAACCTTTCTAATCATTAATGTTTTCTATACTAGACTGAACTTTGTTATTGAGCCTGTGTCTCCATATTCTGTCCAGTTATTTGCCCCTTGTGGCTATCTGAGCGCACACCTGTGTTAAATTAGGTCCTTGCCTTGATCGTCTTGTATCGAAGGGACTTGCTGTTACCACAGTTCTTTCTCTGAGGAATAATAAATGTAATAAAATGTGAAGCTCTATAGGTGTGGATCCCTTTGATGGTGTGTCACCTGTTTGTACCTTTGAAGGAGCCAGAACCTCACTGTTATTATGAGTGTACACCCGGAAGGTCATTGTATTTTTACTGAATTTAAATGTAGTCCTGACTTGTAAAAAACGTGTGTATTTGTATATTTGGGAGTGTGTTTGTGAAGGGTTGACAGTGCAGTAAGGGGTGAAAAGACTCTGCAGTTCGGCTTTTCCTTTAAGTGCAAATGCGTTCAGCTCTGGAAACTTACCTGCATATTATTATCTATTTGGGTGCAAATATTCTGAATGTGAGGATGTAACACTACTTTTAATAATCTTTTCCTTTGATCCTGCCGACCCACACTGATTCTTTCTCTGCCTGAAGTCTTTGTCATGCACATGCATACATGTAAAAAGCAGATTAGGAGCCTGGTTAGCCGCATGCATGGCCAAGAGATCGACTTTCTCCAGGTTTTCTCTAATCCCCTCCCTGATTACTGAAACAGGTCGTCTCATATACATAATGTTTAACAAATCAGATATTTAGTGTCTCTGCTCTGCTCCTTCCAGGCCTTCCTGGTGCAGTCGTTCAGCCGTAAGAGGAGAAACCGGGGGAAGCCACTCTTCCACCACTTCACCACTGCGATAGACACCGAAAATATTCGTTTTGTCTTTCACGCCGTCAAGGACACCATCCTGCAGGAAAACCTCAAAGATATCATGCTGCAGTGACCTTCATGCTGCAGACGACAGCTTCCCTGACTGTAAACTGTGAAACCAGCCATGAATCCAGGCCTGGAGGACACTCCGGCCCTCAAGTGCATATTAACACTGACCTGTGGAGCAGCCAGTTGACCCACAGTGTGGATTTAACTGAACCTGTGGAGCCATGAAGTGACTCTGGACCCTTTGGCCTATGTCGGCCCCTGTGGAAACCCCTGTGGAGGGTCACAGAGGACAAGGTCCTGCATTTAACCTGTATAAATGTGTGTATGCTGGAAAGACAGCCACTTCTTGTAGCTCTAAAGTGTTTTAGAAATTAGAGAAAAGCACCGACTACATGACCTGAGCACTGAAAGTGTTTTTTTTTTTTTGTTTTTTTTTTTTCTCAGATGTATATATGACTAATGACAACCCTGTCACTAAACCACGTCAGACTGCTGCCAGTTGAAATGTAGCCGGAACAAGCTGTTCGAGCAAGAAGCAGGAGGGAAAGAGGGAATAAAACAAGGAAGACAGAAAGTTTAGAGTGAGCAGAAGAATGCCTTGTCCTAATGTACACGTGACGGAGGGAGAGGGGCGGGGGCTGCGCCCATACTGGTCATATGCTGTGTTATGTGATAAGGTTGCACAAGTGTTCCTGTCAATGAACTCTGGCAGAGGAAAGAGATGAAGCTCTCTAGTGCTCCCTCCTCTCTCCTGCGCTGTCTCTCGATCTTTACCTCTTCTCCGCTGCTTATTTTCTCGCTCCGGCCGTCGTGCGAGAGACGAACAGCTGCAGATAACAAGTCTTATCCCTCTTAATCTGTGCTCCATGGCACAATACGCAGATTGTTCGCGTCCTCCCTCTCCGGCAGTAACAGTAGGCGGTCAAATTAGAGACTCTCAGCTTCTGGTCCTGCATGAATTATGGTTCATCTCTATCCCAGTGCCTTCTTCTGTTTCCCACCAACATCCCAGCAGATGGACCACAACAGCGTAGACTTAACTTGAGGCATATTCTAAGTATCCCCTTTACAAGAAGGCTTTGGTGTATGGTTACACTACTCATTCCCGTTTTTTTTTTGTCCTGTAAACGTGAAGGGAAAAGCCGAGAATGACAGGGTTGAACTGTAAATGACCTTATTCCCATGATGCCGGTGGCCATTTTGGACTTCTGTAGCAGTCAGGGTGGGAAGTCTACAAGGAAGGTTGGTGCAAAATATCAAAACTGTAGCAAGTGACCAAACCAAGAATTAACAAAACCACAGGGAGGTTTGCTACCGTATGCAGATGAAACACAATGAGGTTCTTTCTCTTCACAGACTCTGTACTTTCTGTATCTGCTCTCCTTTGAGTTTATTATCACACTAATACCAAAGAAAGAAGCTGCAACAATGTTGATTTATTGATTAATCAACTGACAGAAAGTTAATTAGCAACAATTTTTGACTGACTTTATTGTCATTTATCAAACAAATGTGCTGGTTCCAGATTCTCAGATGGGACAGTTTGCTGTTAATCGTCTGAGTTATATCATTGAGAATTGAATAGTTTGGAATTTTGGATGTTTTGTTGGGCAAAGTAAGTAATTTGAGCATGTCACCTTTGGCTGTAACACATTGTGTTTAGTGTTTTGTGACATTTTAAAGCTGCACAAGTGAATATTTGTAAGTTAACAATAGCGTGATGAACCTGCAGGGAACTGTCATCACGCGACCCTGCAGAACTCTTTCCAGCTCGTCGTTTTAGTTTCAGAACTCAGTTCATGCAAGCAGCAGGCAGCTGTTTTGTGCAAAAACAAAAACCCACTGTAGCTACAAAAAGCAGAAAGTGGTGAACAAAGCGGAGCACCTAGCCGCCAAAGAGCCAAATATTTACCTCGTGAGTTGAGTGAGACCAAACCAGAGCTAAAAGGGGAATGAACACGAGCAAGTGTTGCCTAATGCCCTCATGATCATGATATCAACTTCACAAGGTTATAATACACTCCACTGTCCACTTTATCAGGTACACATGCTCATTGAAAATACCTATTCAGCTAATCGTGTGGCGGCAACTCAATCCATGAAAGCATGCAGACAGAACATGTCATGTCTGGGATGATTGTTGGTGCCAGACATCTGAGTAGCTCAGAAACTGCTGCGGCATTTGAAAGAGTTTACACAGAACTGTGTGACACCACCCAGTATTTGAAAGGTGTACCTAATAAAGTGGCCACTGAGTGTGTGTCCATGTTGCGTTTGCAGCTTGTTGCGATGACTTAAAGACCAGATGATTAATCAATGAATCAAACAGAAACCAACAGATTAACGCGATGGTTTCTTGCAGTTTAATACATCTTTGTGCACTGATTTATGAAGGTGGTTAAACTGCGTCTGAGACGTCCTTCCATGCTTCGGACCAGTTTCTTTCGAATATCTCTTCAAAAGGAGAATCTGTGATTTGATTCCTAACATTTGCATGACGTGCATTTTGGTACGCAGCGGTAGGACACAGCTGGGCTGCTCCTCCCTCCCTGACTATTCAGTCCAAATGGCCTCGATGGGAATGAGGCGAATCGTGAGCACTTCCACACGCCTTATTAAGATACTGTACTAAACACTTTGTGCATGTTCATACGTCTTGTACATACGTAGAATACTCTAAGTATTTGACTGACACTGTGTGTAATGTGGTAACCTTACAATACAAAACACCACTCTGCCTAACAGCGTCACTGTAACTGTAACGTTGCTGTAACATTTGTCGTTAACTAACCTACCTTCTCCACTCACACAAGTTTTTTTTTTTTTTGTAAGTTTCGTCATTGCACTGGATGTGTCTGAGAGAAAACAACCAGGAAAGAAAAGGTCTGTGGGGGGAAAAAAGGCAACGAAACAAATAAACGGACGGCAGACTTTTAAAGGCGAGCAGGATGGAGGCAGAGGATGAAAAAGAGGGAGGTCTTCTGCTTTTGTTTTTTTGTTTCCCAGTGCCTTGGCTCTGTGCTCTGTGGTGAAATACACTGCCGTTTGCTGACATGCTGTTTCTTTATTTTCTCAGCGTGTGCGTCTGTGTGCGTGTTTGTGTATGTGGCAAAGCAAGAGGTCAAGAACCTCGGTGCTGGAAAGTGAAAAGTGGTAGAAAGATCAGCAGGCAGGGGGAAGTGGAGTGAGATGGCAGGGGATTTTAAAAATGAAGGAGAGATGTGGGGGAAAAAATAAATTCAAACATGTTTTTCTCATGTCCAGGGGCAGTTTTATGAACACTAAAAGCCATCTTGCGAAGCCAGAAAGCAGAGAGTCGAGGCTCCTGATATCATGATGTACAGCCTGGAGGGTAACCATGGGCTGTTATTGCACATAATGTAATATGAGGCTCATCAGCTAGAGCTATCAGACCGCTGGGCACAGGAGTAAAGCTGAAGTCAGGCGATATCTCCGTTACCCAGCAGAGTCTGACCTTTGCTTTGGCTTTTAATCAGAGGAGCTCTGATACATAACAGACTGCGAGTCTCAAGAGAGAGGGAGGGAGCCCAGAAACAACTAGACCAGAGTTTCAGCGTTGTTTTAGAAATTGCTGGTTAACACAGATTTATTTACACAGGAAGCGAGCAGAATGTAATTTAAGGTCTGAGCACACACACACACACTGCACTGACACATGTGACAGCCTACGGGATCTGTGCAACCAAAAAAGACAGAAATGACCCTGCGAGTGGGTAGGCACAGACTGGGGGGAGGGACGGACAAAGGGAGGAAGAGGGACTACAAGAAGAAGTAAGGATGGAGGGAGGGAGAGGGGGGAGGAGGTCATGTTTCCTCTGTTGAGCCCACTTCCTGTCCTGATCCCAAAATGGAGCGACTGAAAAGAACGACATCCCTCTGCCTGTTTCGATCCCCCCCACCCCACCCTCCCTCTCCTACACACACATCAGAGAAACCCAAACCAGCCTCCCGCGGTATCCTACAAAGGAGATGAGAGGAAAAAGCAGGGAGCAGAAAAATATATCCCCAGTGGTCTCTGAAACATAAGGAAGCCTTCGTTTATGGAGGCAGAGAGGCGCAGGACATTTTGTCCTCAAGTTGCTCAGCACCATGTGTGTGTTAAATTAACTTAACTATGGTCATTACCAAAACAGTGCAGGATAGTTTGATTCAGCATGCTCGCCTAAAACAGTGACACTGTTTTGTTCCTGATGTTTTCACATGTTGAAGTTCTACCACAAAGGCAGAGCTGGTGCATTTCACTGATTTCACTGCATTACAGCCAATGAACAAAAAGCTTACGAGATGGTGATGCAGGAAGGACTTAAAACCAGGGGAGGCATTCCAAGCAAACAAACAAATCAGACAGGTAGCACGCAAGAATCAATAGTTCAAAACGACACAAAGACAAAGCAGCACTGAGGAGGACACACACTAGATAGACCAGAGAGGGGACGATAGCGAGGGACAGGTGAAACCAATCAAGGTGGAGCTCACAATCAAACAGGAAACACGCAAAAACAGCGAGTGCAGTGACAGATGAGACGAGAGGTGAGGATTTCAGAATAAAACAGGAAACAATGAATGAATGATATAAAATAAGGAAAAACATGACCTATGGAGTAGGGCGGGGTATGACACTATAAACCAATCAGAACACATGAGCAGTCACCTACCAACCGCTTTGCATATACTGATTAACACAGCACCAGCAGTGGGACCAGTAGTGGCTTCAGGGGCCCCAGCCATGAATGTTTTCTCCACAACGCTATGAGGTTTTTAAAATAACTTAAAAGTTTGTGTCGTTTCTGACTGGAAAGCAAATGTTCTGTTACAGGGGAAACTTTGCCATCTATAGGTCAGCGCTAGCTAGCTAACTAGCTCACTGAGTCTGGTTATGACAAAGGTCTTCAAAAAGAGGAAAAGAAAGAAGGAGAGAAAAGCGAATGAGGTGTGAAAACGTGGAGAAAGCAGGTGAGGAGGAGGAGAAGGAGAGACAAGAGATGAAAACGTATTGAGAACAAAGGAGTGAAGAAGAAAGGGGAGCAGATGTAAGAGAATAAAAAAGATGCATTTCACTCTCACTGAGAGAGTGAGAGAAGAAGAGGAGCGAGGACAGAGCAGATCAAATAAAGAACCTTAAGATAATGATATATGCCCCTGATGTTTGGCCTACTCTGCTTATTCCCTAACGACATCTCACATCATTTGAGTAAACGTTCTTCTGTTGGCCTAATATTCAAATCAGAGTGAAGAAACACCACATTTGCTTGGCGTTGTTGGGGAACCTTGATTTGCACATTTGCCAGCTAAACATTCATTCTGTGAACTCTACTCCAGCATAGTTTAACAAAAGTAGGTTTCAGGATTGGAAGCGCTGTTTACGCCAAATTCCTACCTTAGCATGATAGGATAAGATAAAACGCAAATAATCCCACGCTGGGGAAATTAAATTGTTACAGAGGGGAAAGAATAAAAGAGAGACATAGAAAGATCAAAAAGACTACACAAACAGATACATGATAAAAAAAATAAAAATCAACTATATACACACACACACACACACACATATATATATATATATATA
>JBBMOE010000023.1:3849401-4015811 GCA_037975065.1 Chaetodon trifasciatus
AATATATATATATATATATATATATACAAGAATATACGAATACTGTTGCCATGAAAGATACCATCCACATATTGAATTGCACCAGTCAGATATGGATAATAAATGCAGTGTTTGGAATATTGCACAATAGGAAAAATATACCATATAACACAGTTTTAAAAAATGTAATATTGTACAAGCTGTAATGAATCTGAGCGTATGTCAGCATAAAAAACAGCAGGTTTGTGGTGGTACAGTGGAACGTAACTGAAAAATAGAAACATCAGCATAATCTTTGTTTCTTTTTAGGCGGCAAGAGTGAAAGGAAGCGCGTGATAAAAAGGGTTAAAAGTTAAATTTCAGTTAAATAATGTCAGCACGAGAGCCTCAGTAAACTCTTGTCTAATAGATTATAGATTGTTGATGTTATATTAGAGAACTACTAAGTGTTAGAGACATTGCAGAAATAACAAACTCCTCAAAAGTCTGCCGACTAGCCTAGTGTATACAGATCTGCGCGCCATCACACATCTGTATAGCTGTGTGTGAGTGTGTGTGTGTGTGTGTGTGTGTGTGTGTTTGTGTGTGTGAGTGAATTTGGTCTCATGACTCTGGTTAAGCTGATGTTTCCCTACGGCTGTTTTGATTGGACCTAGAGCTGAACTCTGATATTTAATAATGAGCCAAGCACTCCCTCTGTTTCTGCATCTCCCCCCTCACACACATGCGCACACATACATACACACACCCACACACCCACACACACACACACACACACACACACACACACACAGTGAGCTCTCCAAACGATTGAATCATACGGTGGAAGATAAACAACTAGAGGTTCATTAGCTGATGATTTGGCCATGATGCATCGCTGGACCCCAGGCTGTCCCATCATTAAACCACTCCCGTTTTAGTTCACGCTGACAGTAGATTTAACTCGGCGATGCCTGGCCTCTTATCTGCTCTGCAGGACGTGCTTTCTCTTTTGGTGCAAAGCCTTGAGGGCAGATTGTCTGTCACACTGGGGAGATGAGCACAACAGCTAAACACTGGCACAGGGACAGATGATGATAAACAAAACCACACATGCATACAAACATAATCGTAAAACTTTAACTTTATGCCTCTTACAATAATCAACTTCAGCACATTAAATGATTTATTAAACAGTTATACCCTCTGTTTGTCCATTTCCCCCTTCATACTCTCATTCTTTACAAGAAAGGCAGCTTGGAAGAGCAAGCGAGACGTGTAAAAGGTATATGTCTCCCTCTGCTGGTGGAAAAGGTGTAATTCTTTTATTTGCTGCATTGTCTGGAAAATCAAGCTCTCATCTTTTACCTTGTAGCTTAGTCTTTATGTGCAGGGCTTTTTAATTTTGCCACATTTCATCCACTTGTGTACACACAGATATTCTCTTAAGACATCCTGCTGCAGATTTACAGTTAGCAGCTGTAAAATCACACAGAGGAGGGGTATTTTTAAGTAGAGCAGGCATGAGGAGAGCACAAAATATGAAGAAAATTGAATCAAATAAACAATCTACTGCAGATTTCTGTAGTTTTGTATGAGTTCAAACACTGACTTTTATCTTCCTGGAGATAAAATTTCCTCAACAGGACAGTACCCATGCAGTTTGGACACTTTTGCCAGATTTTATGAGTCAGTCATAGAGCGTGGCTCAGCATGACTCCACTCATGCTCACATTCATACCTAAATTTAACATACTTTTCCTCTCTGTTCCCGTCAGTGAACACGATCTGTCATCATGAGTAAGTCAGACTCTTTTATGATAAAACTTCACAGCCTGATCCTGGTCATTAGATTGGCATGAGTTATCGGTCTGAGTGAATGCAAACATAATACCTGCTGTTACAGCCTTTGACATCTGGCTAACTGTTCCTACATTTCCAGACTGCACTGTTAGAGGGAAAGCGCGCTCAGAGAAAGTCCAGAGGATTGTCTGTTTTTAAACACAGCGTCTTAAACCTGCAGACCTGTATTAAAGCCGTTGTTTCACGGTGCGGAAAAAGAGATCAGATTTCAAATGTCAAGCCTCACGTCGCGTAATTAATGCCTCAGAATGCATCATTACTAATGCATCATTTACTCTGCAAATTACATGCAAACACCATTGTTGTTCTTTCAGGAGTCTATCAACACTAACAGCGTGAGCTTTTCCTCTCCACTTGGTTTAAGAAATGAAAATAAGCAGCTGCGATTACTCTCACTGCTTGAAGAGGAGAGAGAATACTGTACGTACTTTACCACACATATCCACAATTAAGACTTTTACTCTTATCTGATTAGTTTCCCTTATGGTTCCTATTGATCACTGGAAAATATGAGTTGAGCTCTGAATATGAATTCGACTGCAGCCTGCAGCCGCTCTGCTGTGACAAAGACATCTAAAGCTTCTCTTGTGAAGTCTTTTATGTGCCTCTCTCGCCGATATCAGCTGAAGCAAACTGAGGATGGAGACGGTCTCTTGTTAGACCACCATCTGTTGATGTCATTGTGGCTGTAAGTGGTCTAATGGGCTTGAATTGCCTAAAGCTGGGGTGGGTAGTTTATTTTTAGCATCACTGCACAAAATATTCAATAACCTTTCAGCTTGTTGTAGCTCAAGCGGTCTGAGAGAAAACTGGACTTTCCACCTCCTCTTGGCTCTTTTCAAGCCTTAGAAAATCGAGTCTGTGACAGCAGACTTTGGCCAATCACAGGTCATTTCAGAGAGCGTTGCTATTGGCTGTTCTACAAGCGAAGATGCGCAGGCACATCCCTTCAGGTGATTCAGAGGTAAATTCTCAACGCCTGCTTTGCTAAAAACGGAGTATGGTACAAAACAAGTTTGTCAACACATCCCAGCTCCACACGAGGCTTCGGGCTCATTATGTTCGATGCCATGGCCCTCATTTCGACGGGTGGCGTGATGATAAACAGTGGGGAATAGCTTTTGAGGGGAGACAGTGGTGTGTGTGCTGCAGTAGCCTCTCATCCTGCTGTTAGATGCTTCCTCTGAAGCCCGGGGCACTCTGCCCTGGAGCGGCGAAGCACTGGAGGGGCGTCTTTGAGAAGATGAGGCGCAGCGGCAGGAACCGGGGTCCTGGCGAGGCCTGTGAGACACGAGGTTTCGCAGGGCAAACGACTTCTGCTAGTCGCTGCTGTTCAAACTTGCGGGTTTGGCGGAGTGACACAAGGCAGCAGCAGAGAGAGGCGGAAAGTTTTGCTAATGTGTGCACAGGTGTCGTCATCTGCAGCTTTAACGAGTGGGTCCAGGTGGAGACAGCCCTCATACTGACAGGTAAAGGACACCTTTGCTGCTGGTCAGTGTTCATGGTGGACAAGAAAGTGGAGAGATTTTATCCAATGAGAGAAAAGGTACAGCTGAACAATGCAGAGGTGAATTTGAGAAAACAGTGTTTGTCATCCATCATATCTCAGTTCATCTCCAGTTTAAATGTTGCATATTGATTTTAAAAAAGTGTTTTTTTATGCTTTTTATGGTCATTTTATTTCATAAATATTTAATTTAAATAGCTTTTTTTTTTAACCCAAAAGAACCCACGGTGTCACAAGTCCTTTAAATGTCCTGGAAAGTTCCTCACACAGCTTTATCCTTGGCTTTAACTCATGAAGTCCCTAAGTGACACATACTGAACATCCTGATTGGTCATGTGACAGGTCATGTGATTTTGTGTTCCCATAACAACATTTCCAAGATGTCTGAGTGACAGGTTAACACATGTGACCGAACTAGCTAAATTTAAAAAGCTTGTTTTTTGTTGCTAAAGGTAAGATTTTAGCCATTTAAGAATTCTAATGCTAACATAACATGTCCTTTATTAAATTTAACCTGTTGTGAACACGTTTCTTGAACAAATTGATATAAATCAAATCAGATAAATATCGTTGTGACATATATGTCACATCGGGCCTTTAACCTTAAAATTGTCATGGAAAACCTAATGTGACATATATGTAAAATTACAGATCTTTGACGCTAGGGGGCGCTGTTTTGACAAAACTGTCAGAAATGTGTTCTACGTGGTGGGTTCTTATGCGTTAAAGGTCTTTTCGGGGGGCAAATATCCAAAATATTTAGTATTTTTGGGATGATGTCATTCATTTTGTTTTGTGTTTTCTACAGCAGCGGCTTTCCGACAAAAGCATTCTTACATTAAGATTCAAGGCCCCTGAGAATTAGGTTTGAGCTCTTAAGTATTTCTCTCTAATATCAAATATTCATGACTGAATAAGCAACAATCACAGAAGTTTGGAGGGAAAACACCATTAGTTGTTATTATTAATATGCAATATGCACTGAAACAGCTCAGCTTTGATCAGATTTAAACAACAACCAAAGCAAACAACCCCACAACTGTCATCATGTTTGGTTTGAATTTAGCTAAATCCATGTTTGTGGAGGGAAGTACACAGCATCGTGTTGTTCCAGCTGAGCCCCGACTCCCTCCAACCAGCCCGGAGAGCTCCGTCCAAAACACAAATGCAGAAATCTCTCGTGAAATAGTCAAAACTGGTTAAAAATTGTGTGTTCATATACTGAAGGGCCCGTCGCTCACACAAATAATTAAGATAATGTGTTTTCAGGGCGTTTAAGACACATAAAGGTGAGTCTTACCTTCCCAGCTGTCTCATACTCTGGTCTAATAATGAAGTCAACAAATCAATTAACTTTTTCAGTTAACATCAACCCATTTGTGTCTTTTCTGTGTGCTTACAAACGGACAACAAGACTTGATTTACTTCATTCTTTGGCACAACCAAAGCATCGATTTAATTCACTCATTCAAAAAAAGTACAAAAGTTGGATTCTTCATCATTCATTCTACTGCAGACCTACGAACAAGCCTTCCTTCAGTAGTGACAGGGAGAGATTTCAAACAGCTCTGAGAGCATTTAGTGGCATTTATTGACACTGGACAAGCTCAAAGCGATGCCAACATTCAGGAGTGGGGTAATAATAACAATAGTAAACAAAAAATGACTTTAAATTTGACAAAGTCAGTGCTGTTGCCATTGCATTGTTGCCTGCACACACTGCTGCTGAATCAGATTCAAACAGCATATGCACAACGCCGACATATTAACAGTGCCAGGGATATCTGACTGTTCCTGTATGCTCCATGTACTGACTTCAGTGAGGAACAAGGCTCAGTACATTCTTCTGCCAGTGTAGCTACATTCAGCAATGCAGTAATGAACACATACACACACACACACACACACACACACACACACACACACACACACACATCAAATACTGTACATAAAAACAAATAGCAAAGTAAATAGTGTGCAGTCTTTGGCACTTTCCACGCTGAGAGAAGCACAGCAGCGACAGGGACGGGGGAGAAGTAAACTCTTTCACTAACGGGTTTTTCCAGTTTGCAGCTGTTTTTTTATGGAGCCTGTTGTCCATTCTCTGCGTTGACTACAGTGCTGTGACAAAGTTTGTGCATCTCACATACTGTTTGTGGGGCTATTTCATCTGGAGTCCAGAGCTATCACTGTGTGAAACTCACCTTCCGCAATGATCGACGGGACTAATAATCGTTCACGTTCATCGAATCAAACTCATTTGTCTCCCTAAAATCCAACATGGGTCCATTTACATTTTTTATAAGTTGCTATTTTAACTGCAGTTTTGGTGAAGTCTAAACCTGTAGTGACACCTGTGTGCGACCTGAACACACTGCACACTGTTTTTCATTTATTTCAAATGAATATCTTCATAAAATAAGTAACATTCTCCTCTCATTTAAAGGTGATATTATATATCATTATGTGGGTTTCAGAAAACCTTTTTAAAAATGACAGGGCCTCACGATGGAGACGTACGCTGCATGTTCTAACCCCCTCATTCCCTTTGTTTCCTGTCCGTCTCTATACTATTAACGATCCAGTAAAGCCAAAACTGCTCACAAAATGATCTAAATGACCTTCAAAGAGGTTATGTGTGTTGTTCGTCTGTTAGCAGAACATCTCAGAATTGTAAACATATTTCAGTGAGATCTGGAGGAACTGGCCGAGGAGAAGTGATTTGTTTTAGGGGATTTTTGGCCATTATGGAACATTTTTGCTTCACTCCATTAAAGCTGCAGTAGGTAAGATGGAGAAGAGAGCAGACTTAGCCTGAAAATGTGAACCAACACAAGTTCCACGTCACTCCCCCTCCCTCTCCGCTGCACTCATGCCTCCAAGCCCCTCCTCCCTGCGGTGGCTGCCGTGCCAATCAGTAACGTTAGCCTTAGCATTGGAAACAAGCTAACTCTGCCCAGCCGCTACATCACAGTCGCTAACATACCGTACACACTGCGGAGTGTTACTGTAACAATCACCACATTAGCTTTATGGTTATTTGTTGTCTTAGCCGTATATGCTATTGTTGGCAGCGGCAGTATGGGCAGTTTCTGCTTTGTGATTGGCTGTTGCTCCGCCATAGCTTTCACTAGCCTCCTGACGCTGCTCACAGAGCTGTTTGACTGAGCGGCAGCCAGCAGCATGAGTGGAGGGAGGGGCGGTTCACAGCGTGTGTGAGTAGTGATTGACAGATGTCAGGCACTCCTCTGGCTCTGATTGGTTGTTTTGTGTCGGGTGCAGTGGATTCTTGCAAATCGCAGTAGGAGCAGTAGGTGGGACTAATGGGGCCTGTTTTTTTTCACAGATTACATGTTTCATGTACTTCTGTCTGGGCATAGGGACAGTTTTAGCAAATATGACAAAAAATTACTTTTATACAAGTTACCTACTGCAGCTTTAAATTATTACACTTGAGAAAAACAGTTTCAGTTGCTAAAACGGCTAAAAATAGGACTGCAATGTAGAATGAGGATGAAGGAATCTCAACTCGTCAGCCAACCCAGAGTTCAAACTGGACTCTTACAGCATTTGTTGCTGCACCTTATCAAAAAACTCTTCCTACAACCGTGCTCTTCATTCAGGAACTGCAATGTGTTCGTTTCCCCAAAACAAAACCAGGTGGCATTCTGGGAAAAGAAAGAAACACCTGCACCTGGAACATTCATGAAATTCACCCAAAGCCTTTTTCCAGAATTTGTTTGGAGGAAACACGTTGCTAACTATTGCACTCTTCGTCGTGTATATTCTGATATTTACACATTAAGATACAGTTTAAAACCATGTTCTCCTGTTAATATAAAAAATGTATTAGAGATGCACCAATTCACTTTTTTCACTTCCAAACTGATTCCATAACAAGAATTTGGATGGCTGCCAAAACGGATACTGATATCGATACCAGAGCTTGAATGTTGTTATTATTGTTATTTTTGTTGTTGTTGGTATTGTGTGTAAGGTTCCATCAGACTGAAGCTGTGTGTGTCAGTTGATGCTGAAGCCAAAGCTTTCCAGAAAGCTTGTTTAGCGTTCATGTTGCCAAATTCCTGCTCCAGTTTGTCTTTAAATTTCAGTTTTGTTTTAAGAACCTTGGTTTTCATGTTGCCGTCCTGAGACCAGCCCTGTCTCTGAGCCTGAAAGCTTTATGCTTCTCTTCCGGGTTCAGGAGCCTTGGAGTCGTGTGATAGCAACCTCCGACCATTGTGGGACTGTAGGATTGTAATGTTTAAGTTCCTGTTTGAATATTACTGTGAATTCAGTAGAGTTCAAATAAGGGTCTGAGCAGTGGGTATGAAATTAATTTAAGTCATTTTATCCTTCATTGATCCCTGTACGGACATTCATTCTCTGCATTTAACCCATGCTAAGTATTAGCAACAGTGAGCAGCCACTGAGCCGAACCAACACAGGATGTGTGTGAGGAACTTTGTTACTGCTGCACAAATCCAAGATGTTCTCCCTTCCGATGGGAATGCACACATATTGTTGAAACGATGGCAGAACATTGTCCAGTTTGCAACTGTTATAATCCCCCAACATAAACACCGGAATACTCTGCAATACTTAGCCAATGTAAAGTTAGCATCCTCGGCTACCAGCTTAGCTGCCGCCTTGATGTCAGCGCCAGGGGGATATAAACACAGCTGACAACTACAGTAGGAAATTTCCAAATTGTAGGATGCAGAGACACGGTCAGCACGCCCAGAACAGGCATGCACACCTTGCATTGCATTATTAACCACTGCAGTAAAGGCCCTCATTTCCCACCACCAACACCAAGTGTTTGTCATGTGTTGGCTCAGAATATCGTGGTTTATGATGGTAATTCTCATTTTTGTGCTGTTTTACGGTTTGAACCATTAGTGTTTGTTACATTTCTTGACACCAGCTGTATTTTGTCAAAATATGACTGCCGTGCTGCTGACGCATGACGTCGTACGCCCCATAGATTTAACCATAGAACTGAATAGATCGGTCCCATTGTCGCTGATACCCAATCCAGCTATTGGAGTCAGTCCGATATCAGTATTGGATTGGTGCATCCCTAAAATATATGCAGCCTTTGTGGAGGTACAGCTGCAGAAATATAAAATGAATCTATAAAACAACTCAAGGAATATAAAAACTTTTTCACAGCACTGTACCTTCCCCCCAAAAACAGTATGGGCTTTACAAAAGCAATAACGGGGCTGTATGCATGTGTACAGAGCAGAGAGTGCAGTCATGCGAATGCTACTTGGCGTTTGGGGACAGATAATAGGGCTGAAACAGTCTCTCATGGCTACAGATGTGCAGAGCAGCGTGTGTGTGCATCAGTAACCGTGGAAACCGTGAGGTGAAGTAGCTGACGAAGCCTTCGGGCAGCTCACCGAGAGTCTCCTGCACCTCCGGGGGCAGCTCGTGGTAGTGATGCTTCTGTAACATGCAATGTTAACGTGCGAAAGGTCAGAAACGTCCCGACGTGTCAGAATGTGTCTGCTTGTGTAAAAAATGCTGTGAGTGTAGAAGTGAAGCATGCGCGCTGACCTTATTCCTCATGGCTCTCAGCAGATCTCTGACTGAGTTTCCTTTATATGTCCTGAACCGCCTCAAGTCTGGAATGTACACAAGAGGAAATGGATTACAGACCACTGATGGCTTTGGCATCGTGAACAGTGCAGTGATGTGTGCATGTACCTGTCTGCAGCGGCACAGAGATATGCATCCTCCAGTTGGTTCGAACCACTGCTCTCCCTGCAGTCTCCAGCTTGACCACAATCGGGCTGTCGGCTGGTTCCTTCTCTATGCGGTCGCTCACGTCCTGCGTACACGCAGAAACAAATAAACGTGCAGTTTCACTACAGAGACAGCTGTTGCTTTGCGTATCCAGCGACCTCAGAGCTTTAACACACCTGGAAGAAGAGCAGCTGCTTCTCGGGGCTCCAGAAGAACGGATGTTTGAGCACACAGGCGGTGGAGGGACGGGACTCGGCCTCAGCGCTGATCATCTGCTCAATCAGATCCTGTGCTATCACGTCATCTGAAACAGTTTTCAGGTTTTAGGTGTTTTCCTCATTGTTACTGTCCAAAATACAGTTTGCAACACTTTTCTTTTAATGACATTACCAAATACTTATTATTGACTTTAAGTTACATTTAGCAATTATGGCAATGTCTGAAAATTGCATCCATAAAGAGGTTGGGCTCAGTTAAGGGACTCATTTAGACAGTAGTGTGTCCAAGAAAGTTGGATTGATGGGGTGTGATTCAATTTGACTTGAGTTGGTTCAAGTGTGAATCATTTAATGCAGGAAAGGGAGGTAAATTTATGAGCAAAGTCTTTCTGATTTTATGCAGAAGTATTGAGGGGATTAAATCTTCCAAAGTTATGCAGGAACTGATTGAATTAGCTTTTTTGCTCTCTGGAACAGACACATAAAGATTACTGTAGCAGTCAGGCATGAACCAAACCAGGAGAGGCATAAACACAAAGATCGCTCTCACCGTGTGTGTTTTCCACAAAATGCGAGAGTGAATATTCTCCTGACAGGATGTTGACCTGTCGTCTCAGTGCGTCACCAAAAGGGTGCTGCCCCCTGCTGACCACGAAGTAAAACACACAGCCAGCTGAGAAGACGTCCACCGCTGCCGTCTGTAGAGAGAGGAGGAACGCCAGATCAGTCAAAGGTCCAAACAATTCAGATGTGTGTACCGTATGAACAGAAAACAAAATAAAAATAAAATACAGAGGTTTGAAATAAGTATAGGCCATTTGGTACTTTGCTTGGACTTGCTCAGACCCTGTAGCTGCATTGTTTTAGCTAAAAGAAGTTGACTGACGGTTCAAAGAAAGACAGTTCTGCTGAATGTTATACGTGTGTGCGTCTTACCGGTTTGTTGTCAGGAGTATCCCTCAGGACTTCAGGGGCTATCCACCCTTCGGTTCCTGGTATTCCTGACCGCAGAGAGAAGCTGCTCCGACCGTCCGGGATCTTCTTACAGAGCCCAAAGTCGGAAATGAGAGCTCGGACCTGACCCAGCACGCTGGGACCAGAGAGGAGGATGTTCCTCGGCTTCAGGTCACGATGGACTAAAGAGAGAGACGATGGAGAGTGAGGAAGACATTTTTTCACAAAGATGGAGGGTTGTGGGGTTTAAGTTAAACAGTACTCAGATGTTTTTTTCTGACCTATATTGAGCGAATGGAGGTGTGAAAGGCCACACATGGTTTGCTCCAGCAGACTTATAGGATTCAGCCCAGGAAAGCAAGTGGGATCCTCCACATACTGCAGAGAAGTATGTTGGTTTTGTTATTATGGGCTGTCGTTTTGTTTGACATTCAAGAACAGGATGCTAATGACAAACTGCTTAATAACGATAATGAAAAGTCACCTGACACCTGCAGCACTGACCTGTTGCAGGGTTGCAGCACACAGCTCGATGGCGATGTAAGTGAAGAGGCGGTCTCTCTCTGTGCAGAAATATCGGATGACGTTCGGGTGTGTGTCAGACGCTCGGAGGAGCTGCACTTCGCGTTCTGCTACTTCAAAACACTCCGGAAGAACTCGCTTCACCGCTACATGGCGTCCATCAAATTTCCCCCTGCAGTCACAAAAACAGAGCAACGAACATACCATCAACAGTACTGTGAGTGCAACACACAAACCAAGTGTACCTAAGAAATTCAGTGGTTTGTTAGTTAAGAACATTTGTTGTTCTTACAGTAAATCACAGGTTTGGGCTCATTAACTCAAAGCTGTGTATACTTTATGTTGGTGTTGATCATTTTGATTTTCTACTTGTAGCCACTGGCTGGAGACATTTCATCACTGTATTTCAGTCCATGTCACAACTTCTGAAGAAATTGCTGACGCTGCTGTGATGCTTTAAAGGCTGAATAATATCAATACTGTGTGAAGGACGTGGAATATTTTAAACCTGACACAAATCTGGATTGCTGACTTGAAGCAGCTGAAGAAGTGAGAAAAGTGGAAAAAAATGGAGAAACTACTATGGGAATTTCAAAGTTACATCAAACTCAACGTAGGACAGATGCAGAACATGATCAGGTCTGAATGGAGTTTCCAGCTGAAAGCATGAATGCGTAGATATCCTTGAAGAAATGTGAGAATGTCTATGACCTGCATGTGTGCGTGCCAAACTGCACTAATTAGCAAATCTAGCTCAGCTGCGCTTCCCCAGCTGTAATCAAAGGGTGCCATGGTGACGGTAACTGCCGTTTGACTCCTGGTTCAAAGAGTTCAGCTCGCAGAGATTATAGCTGAGGCACAACTATCATACTCCTGCTGCTTCCCCCTCAAAGACAGCAACTCTCTCTAACTCTAATCATAAGAGAGAGGAGACCCTCCTAAAGGGTCTGTGTGAGATTTGTGTGTGTAGTGTCAAAAATGTGTGAATTACAGCAGGTTAGAAATGTACCTCCCTCCTGAAACACACTGTTTGATGCCGTAGTTACACGTGTGAAACCAGCACAAATGTTCTGACTTACTGATATAAGAATAATGTTTCAAGTGATATTTGTAGGAGCAAGTTTAAAGATATGTTTAATACGATCATACAGCTCCTCCATCCCTGACACGCACTTAAGTGAGAATCTGTGAGGGGCTGAAAACTGCATGGAACTTAAAAAACTGTGAATAATCTGAAAAAGTTGAATTAGTGCCATGTCTTAAGTGTGTTCATTTCAAACATTCTGTCCATTCATTTGACAAACATTTCCTGGAAAACCTGGGATATTTTGGAAAGTATGAAAGGTATGAATGAGAGGAATAATGGCCAGAATGTCCTAAATAAGTTGAATAATTTGATGTTTGAATGAAGTTTCTCTGTCCAAATGAATTTCAGCCTATGACAGCTGAATTCCATTTAGCTGCATCAGCTTCAGAGTCCTGCTGTTGTGCATGTTGGCTGTGTCACACTGTCAGTGAGGCACTTGAATGCAGCAGAGCCATCACTAATGGTATTAGGAACACCTGTGGTCTATCCTGAAGTCAAAATGCCTCAATTTCCTTCAGATCACATTGACCATGTAGCCACCTTTATTCATTCATTCATCTTCTATACCCCGACTATCCCTTTCAGGGTTGCGGGGGGCTGGAGCCTATCCCAGCTGTCAACGGGCGAGAGGTGGGGTACACCCTGGACCGGTCGCCAGTCAATCACAGGGCAACATATACAGACATACAACCATTCACTCTCATACTCACACCTAAGGGCAATCTTAGAGTAACCAATTAACCTAATGAGCATGTTTTTGGTCTGTGGGAGGAAGCCAGAGTGCCCGGGGAGAACCCACGCAAGCACGGGAAGAACATGCTAGCCACCTTTATATTTTGTTTAATATTTACATGCATTATGTACTTTTTATATTCTGCAAAGATTATGTAACATACTCTTTGCAGAAGCAGCTTCAAGCAGAAACTGCTTAGCAAACAGTTCCTCTGACGGTGTGTTCACTGATGCGCCAACGCCCAAGACTTGACATTTAGCTGTCAGCCATCAGCAGCCTTTCAAGTACAACAGACAACCAAAGTGGCAACAAACACAAGCACAATTGTTTTGCACTTAATGACCTGAAACATGTGAATCCCCTAATATGGTCCTTTGATTAAGAGCAGCACCATTAACTGGTGAAACAGTAACACGTTAAAATACAGACACTGTACCTGAAGACAAATGTTCCCGCTGTGCCGTGTCCAAGCACCTCAGATGGAGCGAAGGAGATTTTACCCACCTGCACCTCCTCACTGTTTCCTTCTGAGACAGCTGGAAGGAAGAATGAAGCAGCAAGAAATGAATCTCATCTTCACAGCGAGGGACAGAAGGAGATAATACATCTGAACACACACAGTTTGGTGTGTTTACCTGCTGTGGGTTTGAGCCCAGCGGTGCCATTTATGTCGACATCTGAGGTGCTGCTGCTGTGAGAGTGAGGGCTGGGTGGAGGCTCAGGTGAAGCTGGATGAGAGTCTGGATGTAGAAAAGTGAAGACATACAGTATGCACGACTCTTGCAAGTCAGTTTTTTCTGTATCTTATTTAAACAAGGAATGAATAATACATTTAAGATCTCTGGGCTTTGAGAAAAATGATTCTTCAACACAACTTTATGCATTTTACTGGTATGATCTTTCAGTTCTCAAGTGCAGCGCAAAGAAAAACGCTTAATAATTGAACCGGACCTTGAGGCTGCTGAATACAGGGAATGCAGCTTAAGTGAGCTGTTTTATAAGTTACTTACCACTGAAGATGTTTGTGTCAGAAGAAAGGGATGTGTCTGAAGAAACCAAAGTCACTGTCTGCACGCTGGTCTGCACGCTGGTCTGCATGTTCGTCTGCATGTTCGTCTGCATGCTGGTCTGCATGCGCTGGAGACGAGACTCAAAAGCCTCCTCCAGCTGCCTTTGAGCTTTCAGCTGCTGGGCTGCACGCTGGAGAAACACACACAGATAGAGTTCACACAAACTGCTGTTAGACAATGGACTTTCAGATCAGTATTGAGGAATAAATGAAGCTGTTCTTCGAGGAAGATTAAAAAACATCAGCAAATACCATCCAGCCTAAATGCTGTGAAGGAGAACACTTTAAAAGCTGCTAAAAAAAACTGCCCCACAATCACTATTTTGTTAGTGTTTTAGTATATGCTCCATTAGATAACAAGAACAATGCATGAATTCAGAAATGTCCATGCTGACACGATTGTCTTCATACTGGCTTTCATACTCTGACTGTAGACCACCGAGCATTATCTCATCACTCTGAAAATCACATTGAATTGCACTTCTGGTTTTGCTCTACAAATAAATTTGAACTTAAAAAATGCAAATTTATGCAGGCAGATGCTCCAAATTCTAATTAGATCATTGAGTCTGTGAGGACAAGCTTTGGCGTAAACACGATGTGTCGATCACGTATTGTTATTAAGCCACCATGGCGGCAGGACACAATGGCAGTGCTGGTGAATTTTACATTTCAGAGTTTAATTTCTTTTCTTATTCTTGTTGATAATAAATCAAATGTGTAACCCAAGACATATTACAATTACAATTCTGGCAAGAACAGCGACAGAAAAAGTAGCAGCTCTAACTTCTTCCTCAACTCCACAAACTCTGGAAGGTGCCCTGCGGAGTTTCCTTACAAACAAACAAAAGTTTATATTCAGCGACACTCACAATGCATTGTGTATCCTTCAGGTCTAACAAATGAAAGCTGAATGCATTTCCATCCTCATAAAACATCTGCAATCTTTTTTTTTTTTAATGCAGTCTTCTGCTTTCCCATCTCTGCTGGTGCACTGCAGCATATTTTTACTGGTAGAGGTCAAAAGTTCCAGAGGAGACCTTTAATTGTGTTTATATTGACATTACTGTTAATTAATATTCTGGTACATGTCAGAACCTGCTAACTGAAGTAAATGAGGCAGGATGAGGAAGACTAGGTGCTCCAGGAACTGAACATTTCAAACACCAAGAACCTCTGGGTGCGATGACAATCACAGATCAAACCTGTGTATCAGTTTGGTATCCTACAATGAATATTTCCCTGCAGAGGCATTCAGTTTGCCACCATTTGCTCATATCTTTGTGAATAAAATCCTGAAAAGCTGCGTCTTTCGCAGCAGATAGAGATTAGACACACTCACAACGGGGTACGTGAGAGCGAAGGCCAGCCATCCTCCCAGCAGCAGCGTCAGAACAGCCAGAGTGAGACGGTCCTGAGTCATATAGACAGGAAGCACAGCGGCTGCTCTCTGGGTCTGTCCTGAAGTCCTCCCATCATCCCCTTCTCTATTAACATTAGTGTCGCTATGGCCACCAGCAACCGTCTGGAACTGAAGGACACAATAACAATAACAGAGATAAGGAACATTGGAAATATAATGAGGGTTCACTCAGTTTGTTGTCATTGTTCTCTGAAAAGCAGTTCACAATGAAAATGATTGCTACACGGGCTTTTAGAAGTTTATTACACCAACATCTCTGAAACAGCTTGAAGTAGGTTACAATGGACAGTAATAGCCTTACAGAGAGGGACCATTTTCTGATATCATTTCTGTGATTCACTGGCTTTCAGGTGTTTGGAGCTGTGACTCACGTAGCGCTCGTGGTGGTATGAGGCAGGGGAGGCAGAGGAGGCTGAGGGCCGAGGGGGGATGACTGCCTCACCAGAACGCTGCAGGCTGCCTGGGAAATCCCTCAGCATGGTGGTGTGAGCTACTGGAGGGAGCTCGTGATGACCTAAAACCACACAAACACACAGGTGTAATGCATGCAGAGCTGCATGAGTGCTAATGTGTATTTCCTTGCCTGTTCACTAACACCTGGTATTAACCTGGGATGTACATCTGGATACATTATCCAGATTATAAACAAGCCCATCTTGCCTTCGCATTTACACCTTAGCCGTAGAGTAAACTAACCTAACCCTAACCCCGAGATAGCTTCAAGTAATCTAATCTTAAAAAAGACTTCTGTGAGTTTTTGAGTTGTAAATTTGATAAATATAACACATCAAGTTATCACTTTGTGTACAGAAAACTGGGTCGGTCTGTCTGGGTGTGTTGCAATAAAAGCATGTGGTCTATCCTGCAAGATAAATAATGTCCTGTTAACAGCAGGTCAGCTGCACAGATGAGTGCAGTGCACACCATCGCACACACAATTATTTCTTACAGCACATCTTTATTGCTTTATTGCTGGCAGAACTGGATTTTACTACTTGCTTCCCTTTCATGGCACAGAGTAGAGGTATGATCAGTAATTACAGGCCTGTCTCTAACAGCCATGTCACTTGCTCCCTCTCTAAATATGAACAGCAAACGCTTTTATGTTTACTCAAAGCAAATATCCGTATGTTGTGTACTGATGCCAGCGTGTTGTACAGATAGCGTTTACGCTGACCTAAGATCCAAACACTACATGAGCCAGACGACCTCCAGATGTGGTCAGGCAGAACCGATTACATTCCGATCATGACGCATCAAACCTTGCATTAACATGTGTTTCACCTTATCCTCGTTCGGTTACATATTGCATTTTAATACCAGGTGTAAGTTCGGTCTATATCAGTTTTGAGGGATTTTTGTGAGCCTTCCTCTTAAGCCAGACTCCTCGCTTTCGAAAGCCAAGCTAAACTTCTTTCAGGAGGTTTTTTGTTGCTTTTGGATGACACACAGTAATGAAGGTGTGGCGTGTGTGTAAGCTGTGAGTGTGTGTGTTTACCTATTAGCAGCCAGTGGTTTTTGCGGCTGTTTGTGCTCCCTGGCGGATAGCGCACATCAGTGGAAGGTGTGATCTCACACGCCCCTCGCTCCCTGACCGTCACCTCAGCCGTCATCGGACCCTCAATTCGAGCCAGGGTCAGTCCACGAGGCTGCCACGGCAACAAAAAGCACAAACCAGTCAGATGGCAGCTTTCTTATCACCTCATCTTGATCTGATATACTGTAATCACTATCAGTGTTGTGAGTGCAGAACGGAGAATTGCCGCAGATGATTGACCTTGATGTATACAGACACTGGGTGTGTGTGTTTGTAATATGATAAAAATAGATTACATATTTAAACTCACCACTAATGAGACTCCATGGTGGACAAGGGACGTGGAGGCATAGAGGTGGGAGTCCAGTTTTCCCACATAGAGAGTGTGTCTTAAAGAAAAAAAAAAAAGTCAGGTCACTCCTTCAACCAATCAAGTTTTTTGACTGTTCATTGATTAATATCATTAACCTGATTGATGGAATTAATCAATTGGTCTCAGCACAAAAAATACTTAATTAGATTTTGGGATTTCCACCGTAGAGCAATTACTGAAAAAATCCAGGCAAGTTATGAATCTCAAATTGTTTACAGGGACATTAAATGCAGCTTTAATTATACTACTGCCACAAAAAAAAACTTGCTTCTGATCGGCTGGCAGGGATCCATTGAAACACACCACCAGACACCACAAGCATGCACCTCCAGCCAACAGATAAACAACTGCAGTAAATTAATATACCAGGTACTGAATATTAGACTGCAGCACTGGTGCCATGCTGCGTTATCAGCTAACCCAGTGGAGGAACACACCTAAGCACAAGATAAACAGACTACAGACAAAGTTTTTTTTAAAACGGTGATGTTTATCTTTACAGCTTATCTTTTTGCCTGTAATAGGTGACACCGCTGGAAAGAGGTTTGGCTGAACCATCAGCATTCTGGTAAAGGGGGAAAAAACACTCAGGATGTTTGTTTTTCTTTACATCAACCTCAATCGTCTCGGCTGGCACTGAGCCCAGGATGCAGCGACAGCGCACCTGCAGAACAGTGTCAGGTGGCACTTGCTTTGGAGGAATATTTGCACATGGGGAGGCGAGCCCTAGCATGAAAGAAAGTGTATGTAACACAACAAAGAGTGGGCCTGCCTTATTGCATGATCCAAATCTGTCAAAACTAGCTCACAGGTTGCGATGGGGACTTTGAAAACAATAACAAAAAGACAGCAGAAGGGACGAAGAAAGCCGAATGATGTAGTCAGAAAATGGAGGCTTATACTGTACCAATAGCCTTCTTCCTGTCTGTCAATGCAGTGATATCATTAACTTAATAACTCCGAGCTTTGTGCAGTCTGAGGGCCTTCTGGTTACCATATTTCTGTGTGCATACATAAAGCTTCTCTTACAAAAGTTGCGTTTGTGCGCTGGCTTGCTCCTTCACAAACTGATAGCTCCACTTCAAGGTCGAGTGTGCGTCTGCCTGGTTGTTGGCAGAGGAGAAGGTGAGGAAGCGGAGCGTTTCCATGGCGAGGGACAGGTGGGGGGCGTGTCTTAGCGAGTCTCCAGAGTACAGGTAAACCCCGATGACAGGTGATCCATAGTTCTGACTCCACAGAACATCACCTGGAAGACAAAAAATGTTTGGAGTCTTACTAGGAAGTAGAGGTGGGAATATAGGCACACCCCTCAAGCAGGTTAAGGTCATAAAATAACCTCATTGTAAAGACCACACACCTCCCCCTACCTGACTCTCTGTCAACTGTCACAACAAGACCATCGCCACTCGACACCAGATGGGCCATCTCTGAAAGTACAACAGGCAGGATGAGTCAGTTTTGGACAAGTTTGAATGTGACATCTTGGT
Organism: Chaetodon trifasciatus; assembly: GCA_037975065.1. Taxonomy (NCBI): domain Eukaryota; kingdom Metazoa; phylum Chordata; class Actinopteri; order Chaetodontiformes; family Chaetodontidae; genus Chaetodon; species Chaetodon trifasciatus. The sequence goes on from JBBMOE010000023.1 coordinate 3,867,887, forward strand.
GAGATGTCACACATTCTTTCAGGTCTCAAATATCAGAGGTGAAGTCCTGGTTCATTTCACAATTATTTACTTTGCCTTAATAAATAACTTTTTCTGACTATAAGCGAAGAGACTCTACTACTGTCTGTCTTTTCATTCCATACACTGCCAACTGTCCTCAAATGAGTCAAATGTTCAGATTCAGGTTACACATCACAAAGCAGGTTCTGCAAGGCTGTCATCAGTTCGCATTTACATTGAGGTAATGTGGATAATTGACCTGCCATGGCAGTCTGTCAGTACATGTGTCTGCAGGGACGTGCTTGTGAGCAACATACTGTAATCTTGTTTTTCATCGTAAGGTGGAGCAGAGTAATCGTTGTACGTAGCGTTCCACCTCAGCTCTTGTGTCTTAGTATCGAACATGGTCACCACATATTCTGGAAAACAAAACGGGTACACAGTTCATAAAATGTAAGGCGTAATGCATGAAAATACCACAGCATCGTGTGTGTGTGTGTGTGTGTGTGTGTGTGTGTGTGTGAGCACCTATGCAACAAACCTGTGCGTCCAATGTAGAGAAGGGGAGTGTTAGGGCAGATGGATTCTGAGGCGGAGGTGGTTAAACTGGTTTGTTTCTCACCTGTCTCGGGGTCAACCACAAACCACACATCCTGTTTTTTACCTTCATGTGAACATACGCGCACACACGCACACACACACAAACAAATTTTAGCCAACATCATTGAAATATCTCAGATATTTACAGCATTTGTCTCATTCATTCGTCTCCAACAAATATGTCCCACATGTTGATAGAGTAGGTCCCATATTTCTCCGCATATGTCACAGTCTTACACACACACACACACACACACACACACACACATAGTGTCTCACCTGTATAGAGTATACCATCAGAGCTCCTGCAGGGAGCTGACTGAACCAGCTCTGGGATGGTGAACGGCAGTTTCTGCAGACGCATCCAAACAATGGGGTCATAAAGAGAAAACTCTCACTCACACACGCACACGCACACACACACACACACACACACACACACACACACACATATCTCTTATTCTGTTAGTTTTGCCATGTTTACCATTAGGCCTTCCTTGTGCTTCCCACCCAGGACATACAAACTGCCATCGTTGGGGTCTGGGAGAAAACCCGGCCTACAAAATAAACATTCATACATGACAGTTTGCGATACTGCGCTATAAACACATAACCAAAAACACTGTGTTTGTATGCATGTGTATGTGTTTCACTCACTCTGTGAGGTAGACAGGCACTTGAATAATGGGGTCTGAAAGGAATCAAAGAACCGTTTCATGAGAAATACAAGAAAATGCAAATTAAATTTAGGAAATAGTTTTGACGTTTATGTGTATGAACCTTCTCTGAGGGTCCACTTGATGTCTCCTGACTGTTTGGAGACAGCGTGCAGACTTCCATCCAGTGTCGAGACGAACAGGAGGGATTCTGGGAGGGTGACCGATCTGACCCCCCCAACCTGAAGGGTTGCCAGACAGAGAGAGTGACTTCGGGGCAGCTTTGTGTCGGGAAGTTCAGTCCATTTCAGATATCTTTCAGCATAGCTTGACTACAGAATGTATGTGTGTGTGCGTGAATGGGTGTGTGAGTGGGTGTGTCAGGGCCTCCACAGGTTGACAGTCAAGTCATGCGGTAAGTTTGTGCTCTGATAATTATACAGCCTTCCTCGTTTACCAGGATATCCTTATCCCCCCCCTCCCCAAACGCTGTACCACACACTGCGTGTTCACCGCTCCCATGTTTACCCACAAAGGGGCAGAACAGCAGTCTGTGGCACACCATGGCAAACACTGAGTCAAGACACACACACACACACACACACACACACACACACACACAGTATTAACTTTCTACACTCAATTTGGACTAAACGTCCTATCATATTATGGCAACTTCACTCGAGCCTGAAATAGACACAGAGGGGCAGTGGGATGCCAGTTGCATAAATAGCGACACAAACAGTATGAACAGCAAGTGGAGAGACAGCCACACAGTTTAACGTGACAAAACTTACCTGAATCAGTTTACCTTCCCAGGACAGCAGGAGAAGAGACAGCAGCAGGCGTCCCAGAGGCCCCATGACCCCCGAAACACTGTCTTTCATGGCTCAGAACAAACGGAGGACTAAAGCTATTGAACTAACAACAGAGGTCGAACCCATTTCCAAGGCGGGCGTCCATCGGTCAGAAAGTTAGCAACGGCCGTTTGACATCGCGAAAGCCGCGCGGAGAGTTGACAAACACGGTGAACTCTAAGCTAGCAGTGCCGCTTTAAATCCATAATAACAGTAACGCAACCGTTCTTGTCCCGAGTCCATATTTCCGTGTTGGTGACGTCAGGAGCGAACTGTCAAGCAAGGGGGCGGGCGAGGTTTCTCCGCTCCACGCGCGGAGTGACAGGAAGGTCAGCCAATGGGCGGTGAGATGTGGAACAGAAGGGGCGGTGCTGTGGAAAAGGCTGGAACACGTGGAAAGAGACAGCAGGGCAGTTGTGAGCGCAACAAGAGCGTCTTTTTGTGCAATAGAAACTAGTGGAGGGCGTCATTGTTGTTCTCTCTGTGCACTCCCCACAGTCCCTACACATAGACATACTCACATCAATGGTGGAAAGTACTTTTACATCAAGAACCATACTTAAATTTCTGTTGTATTTCAGTTACTGTATATGCAGCTTTATACTGAGGGTTAAGATTTACATTATTTCCTAAAATACAATAGATTGATATTCATTTACAATACATTAACTTTATATCTAGTATACCCTGGTTTGACAGAAATAGAAACAGTACTGTGTGTCTTTATTATGTAGTATTTATGTATCTTACATACTTTTACTTTTGATACTACATTTTAATGATAATACTTATGTACTTTTACTTAAAGGGGTACTCAATTAAGCATCACACTTTCATAAAGATGGGGGACTTTAAGGCCCTAACATAGGTAAAGCCCAAAAAATGCTGGAGCCTTTTATAAGAGATAATGAATGGGATTTTTGTTTAAAAGACAAAAGATAGAAGACATTATACAGCTGTTTTCACAAGCTAAGTGGTACTTATCAGACCATTAAGCTGACCTTAATGTGTAAAATCTGCAAAGTAGCCCTTTAAATACAAATCTGAATAAATAGAAATATTAGTAGAGCTTTTACTTGCAATGGACTTACGGTATTATTCCTTTTACTTAAGCAGATCTGAAGGCTTCTTACTTTTCTTCACAGTAAAATCAGAAGAGGAAAGTCAGACATTTACAGAAAAACTTTATTTCACATCATCAAATTTCCCTTCAGAAATGTCAGCCAACAGTTAGCACCAGTCCTTTCCCTGTGACCTACTGTACCAAAATACTGTTCACAAAATATATTCAAAGTGCCTTCACCTGGGAAAACAGACTGGGATAACGCAGCTTGTAAGTGAGTGTGCTTCAGATATGAAATGATGAAAATTAAATAATGCTGGCAGGTACTTCTGTCATTTGAGGTATGTACAAAACAAACGAAACAAGGCATATGCTGGCTGTGCGTAGGTAGGTGAGGTGTGGGCTCCGCACACAGTGCAGTGCCCAGGCCTTTGGCTTGGTGTGGTCTACAGGTGGAGCACGCTGTCAGGTTTGGGATAGCCAAACAGCTCAAAGTCTGGTTCATACAGCTTGTACAGTTCTCTCCTCATTGTTATGGGAATCTGTGCAAACCAGTCTTTTTCCCAGCTGGTTGCAGTGCGGTTTCGGGCCCCTGAAGGGAAGTGTACTAGATGATCCACCTCCATAAGCTTCAGCAGATGCTCTGCGTCTGTTTCCAGGGTTTCTAATCGTCCAATGAAGTCATACTTCACCTGGCATGGATGGCACAGGCGGTACACCTGAAAAAGCAGGTGTACAATTTAAAAACTTTCTACAACATCAGGTTGTGTGTATGTTTGTGACTTTGCATGTAATATCAGCCTGTGTCTCATGGCTGCTTCTACTGCATGTGAGTACACTGTGTGTACGTACTGTGTATCAGTACTGTGTATCAGTCTTTGCCAATAGTCACTATAGAAGCAGAAAATCAATAATACATGAGAGAAAAAACATTAAAAAAAATTTTAAAATTCTGCGCTGAGACATACTGTATCATGCCAAGACAATTAAGAGGTCCACATACTAAAATTTGTATTCTGAATAATGCCAGCACGTTGGCTCAAATGGTTCAGTTTTTGGAGAGAGGACTGGTGGATGCAGTTGTCCCACAAACAGATAAAAAATTGTCTGCTCACAACCACAAAACAATGAAAGAGCTGCTGCGATAACAGCAGACGAAACAAATTAAGAAACAGAGCAGTAGAAATACTTTTATATCATAAAACTGTTATTTTTTTTTATTTTATGCCTCGTTGTAAATTATTCAAATTGGAACTGACAGTCATGTTCCAAAGGTGCAGTTTTCTTTTAATCTTTTCATTCATTTCTTGTGCATTTAAATAGCACAGTGTCAGCGTCAGTCCACTGTGCAGACTTACTAGAATAACTGTAGCATATCGTATAAAATTGGAGCACACACCAAGTAAGAATAAGTACAATATTGCAATGGCGTGAAGTCCACATTATACTGGTGCTGTCTTTTAAAAACAGATGTGGAAGTGGCATGTGACCAACAGAAGGTTGAAGTATGCATACAGTGAAATCCAATCATCTCAGAACGTCTAATTGTAGGACATATGGCCTTGCACTGTTTGTGTGCACATGGCTGTATGCAACAAATACCTGCCGCCAGTGTTCGTTGAAGATACTCTCCCTCTCCGTCTCTGGATCCAGCAGGTATGTGATAAACTGCTGAAACGTCGGTTTGACTCCTGCTGCAAACGCCTCGGCCGCCGTCTCTGGCAAACTGCCGGACACATTACCATAACGACGCACCATGACCGAACCAAACTGCCTGTAGAAGTCCTCGTTGGGCCTGAGAGCACACACAAACACACACACTTTAATAATTCAAGAATGAAAAGACTGCTGTTTGATCAAACGTGAAGCACATTCCTCAACCTCAACCTCGCCCTCGACTCAGGGAACACACACACTTAAACAACCACACACTCACTCTCTGTCTACCCCTCCCCTAACAGACACACACCTTCCAAACTTGTTCCTGAAGGCTGAGATGAGACGCACAAAAGGGTCTCGTACAAACAGAAATTTGGTGTAGTGCTGGAGCTTGAGTGCCATCAGGTGGCGGGACAGAGAACCATAATGGCGCCAAAACCTGGGAAAAGACACATGGACACAAACAGCACACAACACACCCTCTTAAGTCATGATTTCAAGGCTTGCCAAAATCCAAACTCTGTAGCTGTCCAGTCTCATGCAACACTGGACACATTTGGCAATGTCACTAAATGACTGTACAGACAGGACAGATCCGTCCCCAAGGGGCAAAAGACGCACAACGATGTGGATAGAAAGACATAAATTCAGATGCAGGCAGCTCCCGAGGGGAAGAGAAAGGTCTGTCTGTGCTGCAGCACCGAGCTCCGCCTGCGTTTCCACTCTCCTCTTCCAGGCGTCAGCTCAGTAAATAACTCCTTCAGCTCACCAAACACAGTTTCACTAGAACTGGATATCTGAGTGTTAACATAGATCTGCTTGAAAAAGGAAAACTTTTCATTCGTTAAAGTCCTCTTAAGAAGGACTGAGGACAGACACAATACACTGCTACAGTATAATGATGTGCTAGTCTAGAAAGTGAAGTATTAAACAAAGAAATTATGAGTGTGTAAATAGATTCTGTGGGATATTTGGAAAGAAAGTGGACTCTTGATATGGTCAAACTGCCTCACTTTCATTTCACAGTTGCAAAGTTGTTACATTCTGGCTTCACGTTGATTTATTGGTTTATTTGCCTTTGTCATCGTTGTGGGATTGATGTATGTGGTTTCTTTGTTTTCCTTGGTTAAACACGTTTTTCAGTCTCTCTGTTTTCATTGTTGAAATTTATAGTGGCTGTTTGTTTGTGTGTGGCTATGTGTTTTCCTTTCTTTTTTTTTTTTTTTGGTTTAATTTGTAGACTACTTTTAAATTCACAGTTTGTCCTGCAGTACGCTTCGATGTGTCGTTGTGGGGACATATTCTGTGCGTTCTGTAGCCAAACAATGATGGCGGTTGGACCGCTGAGCAGACATTCAGACGAAGCTGCCTATGAAGACCTTAAATCTACACTGAATGTAGATTTAAGGCTGAACGATGGTGTCCTCTGTCAGGGGGCTCGGTAGATTTTAGATGGCACAGCCTGATGATGACTGCAGGGTCGAATGATGAGACAAAACATCATTTAACATTAAAACTTGCATAGATATACTCACCAAACTCTGGGGACATTTTACTGTGTATTGATAGCTGACAATGTGAGTCTTCTGCTCCATAAAAGGGCATAAAAGTAAGTAAGAGATTTGGTTTTCCTCCAACCAGAATTAGGTCCGTGCAGTGTGGAGAAGATTTTAAAGATCATTTATTGAGGGATTTAAAATATAAAAAAGAAAATATCAGAGTTTTTTTTAAGGTGGCCAAAACAATTTCTTCAGGGGTGAGGTGAGCTGAAGAGATTTGGATTGATGACAGGACGTCTCACTATACACCTTTTTATAAAACATGACTTTAATGGAAAACATTAAAGTATTTTGTAGATTTGGCTCTGTGAGTATGTTAATGTGTGTGTGTGTGTGTGTGTGTGTGTGTGTGTGTGTGTGTGTGTGTGTGTGTGTGTGGCCGGTGGGTTAAGACTTGGTATTAAGGGATAGGTTAGAATTAGGGTTATGATTATTAAGGTTTAGGTAAGGGTAAGGGTTTGGCATTAGTCTTCCTCACATAGATAGGAATACAAGTGTGTATGTGGACATAAATCTGTTTACACAGTCACATTATGTGGACATGTCTTCCTTATGGGGACAAAACACAAGTCCCCGTAATGTAAACAATTCAAGTGAAGATTTGGATTAAGATTAGGATTTTGCTTTGGCTTTGGCAAGCAGTGGTTATAGTTATGGGTAAAGCAGGTCTCCAGGAAACCAATGTCAGTCTATGTAATGCCCCCAGAAGTGATGGAGGCACGACTGTATGTGTGTGTATGTGTATATGTGTGTCATACTTGGCAAAAGTGAGGTGGAGGGACGAGTTGTGCACGAGGTCGGGAGGTACAGCCTCTGGGTCAGTGTAAGGTTTTCCTGAGGAGGGCGAGATCAGAGACTGAGACAGAACCACCATCACTCTCTTCCAGTTGGTGCACGCTACCTGAACGGAGAACAACGATGGAGGGAGAGAAACAGGAAAGACAAGAGGGGCTGTGAGCATGCGTGTGTGTGTGTGTGTGTGTGTGTGTGGACGTGAATGTGAGTTTGGACAAGCTGCAAAGTGCTAGAAGAAAAAAGAGGAACTGAGTTTTTAAGATGTTTTTGTCCTCTTGCTTTCTCGCTGTTTATCTAACTCAACACCCACATGCATACCACCACCCACAAGCTCACACAAATACAAACACACACACACACACACACACAGGGCAGCCGTACCTTGGGAACATAGCAGTAGATAATCCGGTGTGTGTCATCCACTATCAGGTGATCCAGTTCTCTGTTGGGGATCTGCTCAAATGCCCGAGTCCTTCCGGGGAATTCCACTGCATCCTTTCCTGAACACGTATCCATGATCCTCCTCTTCCTCGCCTCCTGTTCTCTGTCATCCTCGGCGTCATCTTCATCTTCATCAACTGCTCCCATCTCTGCAGGGACCAGTGTCGTACTGGAAGCAGTGGTTGGGGCGATGAAGGGAGAACTGGTCTGGGCTCTGCTGGTGGATGTAGAGTGTGAGCGGCCGGTCGTCGCCTGAGGGTAAGAATTAGAGTGAGGTGGCTTGTGTTTGGGCTCCTGATAGGGGTAGAGGTTGAAGCCCCCGATGTCGTCCCAGTAGAGGATGATCAACAGGATCATAAACAAAGACCCCAGGATGAACGCCGCTCGCAGACCACGCCATATTCCCATGGTGATACCAGATCCAGGGCCGTGATTGGTGCAGAAAAGAAGAAGAGGTTATCTCAGCTCCATGGTGGCCATCGATCACGGAAGGAGACACTTCCTGCTCGCCAGCTGCAACTGAAAGAAACAGGAAGTGTGACTCTGTTCCTCTTTTACAGCCTAAATGAAGTGAAGTGATTAAGCAACAACGAACTGATTCTAAAGTACAAGAAATTAATATTATGGCTTAAAAAAAAAAAAGTACGTGCATTTATTATTTACACAGTAACAAATGTAGTGTATTTAGACCTGATATCGGATTAAAACTTTTAATATTATCAGCTTTATATTATACTATTAAGAAGCACTTTCTAATTAAATAATCCCTTAAAAGGATTTATAACCATTAGCTAAGATCATTGTTGATGGTTATTAAGTAATTTACTAATCAGTTCTAAGCCATTAATAGGATTAAATGTTGGGTTTCCGGGTTGTGAAAAACCCCTGGTGTTTACTCTCTGCATTTTTATGCAGCTACCATATTAATGTTGTTAAAACATTCATAATTAAATAAATAAATAAAATGATGATGACACAAGGTGAGGTTATGTAAGCTGCCTAGTTACCGCGGCAACAGAAAGCAGTGACTCTAATTGAAAAATAAAAGAAAAATAAGATGGAATAAACAAAGCTGGACTGAAATGAAAAATAGTGACATTGAATCCTGTATCTTCATCAGACGGCCTCAAACGTGCTGAAAGGTGAAAGTTGTAAAATGAGGCTTCTTATCATCTCCTTTAATTTGTAACAGGCGGTGCAGGATGATAACAACAGTCAGAGTCAGACAGCAGACACAAACAAGCACAAGAAAACAACGTAATCTGGCTGATATTTAACGTCTGGGAGTCAAACACAGCACTCACGCGTGGTTTATGTGACAGTTGCTCTTTTCACTCAACATTGAAATGCAAAATTAATTGGTGAGGGGGAGTTTTTCTAAATGTCAACACAGTGAATAAATACATACAGTATAGAGCAACACGCTGAGACGTGTGAGCTAGTATTCTGCAGGCTTGGAGCGTACACGTGTCAAGCGATAATTAAGCTATAACTCTCTGAGATGCTCAAATGCTCACAAAAGCTCCTATTTATTCATAGTCAGACTGTTTTAGTTCAGACCTTTGGCTACATCTTCCCAGTAAGTAAAGCTAACAACATTTACATATATAACTGCTGTATTTAATTAAATATTACCTTATAATTCTACTCCATTGGATTTCAGAGGGAAATATTGAAGCCTACTTTTGAATATTCACTCCGCTGCATTTTATTTGATGGCTAAACTCACCAGTGATGAAGATGAATCATTATAAGATGAATCATTATAACAATGTAATATTAAAAATGAAGGTGGGTAAAATAGCATAAAAGTCATGTGAAGCTCTGCTGTTTTATAATAACAATGACTCAAGTAGCCTAGAAGTAAGCATTAAAATGCCAAATATCGTCACACTTTTTCTTCTTTTTTTTTTTTACTTTTGATACATAAACTACATTTTGATCATATGCAGTACTTGTACTTCTACTGGAGTATGTTTCCACTGCTGTTACTTTTTACTAAAGTAAAAGATTGCAGTACTTCTTCCTAAATTAATTAAATTCAACTTGTGACAAGCATCAGCAACAGTCTTTAACATTTTTAATGATCATTAATAAACAGAATAATTCTACAAGTACGCGCTATAAATGGTTTGGTCCGGTGTGAACCTGCCCAGGGGCCGTGGGAACCTCAGGCTCCGCCCGGGGCCCTCGGCTGTCACACAGGGATGTGAACAAGGGGCCGTGGGGGTGGAAGCGGCTTCAGCCCTGAGCCTGCTGGAGGGTTTACACCCCTTATTGTCTGTCCCATAAAACATCTGCTGCCGGGGAAAACTGTGGAAAAAATGACGTTCCTAATAAAAGCAGAGGGGGAAAATCCAGACTGAAGGAAAGCAAAGAGAAAGCAAACCCTCCAGCTCGAAAATTATTGTTTTTTCTGCGGTGTTTCTTTCCACTGCCTCTAAATCTAAACTCCACGTTGACCGGAGGAGCCTATTTTAAGAGATCGACATCCACAAACTCTCTCGTGTCGCGGCACGCGCTGTACCCACACACACGTGCGCACAAACACGCGCAAAAAGGAAAAACACGTTAAAACGTAGGTGAACTTCAAACGTGTCGGTGCAGCTCAGCGGCAACTTCGCAGTGTGAGTTGCAGCACTTGTTTTTCACTTGTTTTTGAGGAAATGGCTGTTCATGAAGGGAGGGACACACCGTTTGATTTCAGTTAATATTCCTCTTCTTCCCCCCCATCGCCCCCTCCCAGTCCTCGGTCGGAAAGCAGCCTTAATTTATACAGTACACAGGTTACAATGTGCCCTTTCACCGGACACTGACCCTCTCTCATGCAAACGGACACTTTCCTGTGACTCCACAGCCCGCAGCAGCCGACGACAGAAAGCATGAACTTATTTTTCTCCACAGCCTCCTCTGCTCTTTCTCCACACGAACCTCCTCATCACGCTCCCTTTGAGGTGCACGAAAAGCCCGGTTCTGTTCCCTTTATGCCCTTCACGCCGGGAGCATCACGGCTGTAATTAAAGCCGGTGGGTACATGTGTCCGTGTGGCTGAGAAAAGGACCATAAATGCACCGAATGTGATGTTTTCTCTTACCCGGCAGATGAGCTCCATGGTGCCGGTCAGCCAGCCCTTTGTCGCCCGCACGGTGTCCCCTCTCTGTCTGTCCGTCTGCCCAGTGATGGGACAGGGTGGGCGCGACTGGGCTGTAGCGGTCTGCGCTCTCCACAGAGTGAGGAGGAATCTCGCGAGAGTTTGGTAACCGCTGCCCCTCTTCCACACACGCTGTGTGTTTTTTTTTACATACTGGCTGTATTTAGGCTATGAAACCGTAAACCCGCCTCCGCCTAAGCCTCTGGTTTCCCAAAGTAAGGTCCTGGGACCTCCAGGCGGCCCCCTGAGGGTGTTGCAGCTGGATTAGCAATAATAACGTCACTGTAATGGGCCTAAACAGAAGGGCTGGACGCTATGGAAGCCCACCACCGCCAGGAAAAGGGGGGGAAAGGTGAAAGGTCATGCTTAATACCCCGTAGCAACAGTGCCTCAGTAAAATTTATGAGAAACTAAATCAAGATCATGAGACAATAAATCAGGATTACAATGCACGATCACAGGAAAGGTTTCCATAAAGCCCTGAGATACACAAACTCAATCATTCATCCGTGACTTTGTGGACTGGACATTGTCCAATTACAAATGTACACATGTTTTATAGATTCTGACTCAGTGTGTTTACATTTGGTGTCGTTTGGCCCAACAAAAACATGAATAATACAGAGGCTGCAGCATGACTCCCCCACTGATTTTACCACTGGTCAAGTACAGCTAATTAAAAAATGTGAAGTCAAAGTAAGCCTCAATAAAACAATTTAGAGACTCTTTTTATAGGTTTCTGGTCAAAACTTTTGGAGGGTGGTTTTGGGTGACTCATGACCATAGTATTTTGAAAATCCTGGCTGCTGCCCCAAAAAGCAGAACAGTATGTAAAAAATCTGGACATTCCTCTCACCAAACTGCCCAAAAAAGTCCAGAAAACAAACACAATATGTATTATTGTACTCTTGTTGCCATACAGTTAAGTATCAGAGAGCTGGCTGATTGAACTTCTTGGTGAGGTGTAGAAATATTAAAAACACTTTTCAACATAATACAGCCCAACACAACACCACCATAAAATACTGGCTAAATAAAGTGGAGTCAAAGCACCAAAATACAAAGTAGTAGTCAAAAAAGCAGAAACAGAATATTCAGAGTCAGGAGATATTTATTGTGCTGAAGTGAATTATACAGCACAGGTGTTTCTAGATTTCTGGCAACTAAGTATATATGCTGTCTTAATTTCTGAACTCATTCTGTCAGTCATAAAAGTCTAAACCTGGCATCAGCCATGTTTGAACGAGGATCCGAGAGCTGTCTCTTAATGAGTATTTATAACATCTGTGAGCTGATGGGAAAATGACGGGGTGGCTGCTGTTTCCACATCAAAGGGCTCAGGCGGTTCCCCAGAAGTCTGCTGAAAGAGCACGCTGATCCTGTTACTAAAAAAAAAGTCTGAATTTCAGTGGACCCCCCTCAGTGAGAGCCAGGTGGATCAATATTTGGATAAATCACAGAAACACTGATTTATTCTCTTCATTCAAACCAAAGGTCTGTCGTAGATTTCAGATGACGTAAAACGTTGCGGCATCTTAAGTTTCAGTCATGGTTCAGATGTAGCGATAAAGGGACACACGCAGACTTTCAGCTGAGGTCCTGATAAATAAAATCTTCTATAAATCAGCAGTTAGTTGACTGTTCTGCTCACCTTGTCCAACATAAAAGTGGACATCTGTTCAAGACAAACACAGGACGCTATGGAAGCCCATCCCTGCCAGGAAAGAGGGTGAAAAGATGAAGTCCTGGCTTGGCCCTAAATAAGTATATAAAACCTGGTCATTCATCTCACCAGTTTCCAAACTGGTAGATAGCATCCTCCATAAATAAGACATTACTTGGCTGCTCTGTCCACATTGTCAGCGAACATTTGTACAAGAGAGCGAGGACATACATTAGATCAGGTTAATGAGACAGAAGACCTCTGCAGCCTATAGAGTCAATATTCAAAGTGAGGGTAGAACAACTGTCTGACCTCACGTGTCCATTAGGGAGGAACCACAAACACTAATGAACCTAAATGCTGCTGACACATCAAGAGCTAACTGTTCCCCGCACCACGAGTTCATCTTGTGACAGTGACGCAAATGTCTTCAAAATGGTTTATTTGCCATAAAAGAAATGATACTGTATGCTCTCCACAAGCAGACTAAACTGGTTTGATTAACTTCAGCGCTCACCTTAATGACAGGCCAGCTTTCCAGAAGAACAGAGAAGCCCTCATCTCGGATGAACAAAGTAGTTTCAGACCACAAAGTACACAGTACATATGAAGCTGTGACCTTGACTTACAAATATTTGGAAAGGTAATAAAAATCACATAAGCAGAAAGAAACGTCCTCTAGCACATTTTCCAGTTTATGGTCGTGGTTAAACATGAAGAATAAAAAATACAGTGACCTCTAGTGGCAATGTGACAGAAGCTGGATTTTAGACTGAAACCCAGCTGTTAACTGAGAACACAGCAATCTGATAATGATGTGATTTGTTCCAAACAACAAAGGTTTATACTCAGATCAGTCTAAACTGCAGATAACAACAGAACAAAAGTGTGACTGAAGGATGAGGCTGGTTAATATTCAGTATGCTCCATTAACTGATTACATGTGACAAAGATCAATTAAATATTGACGGAGTGCTTTTGATTATGTTATCAGGACATAAATGTGATCAATTATCTGCTTATGTTGATGACAAATGTGGTCCAATGTGGTCAACAGATCCACAGTCAGAGAATTTAAGCCTTCTCGATCTCCCTCCAGTGTGTCAGTCATTGAACATTTAACAGATCCTGGGTGTGTTCTGAAACTGTTTATTGGATTGCATCAAATACTCTTGCTGGCAATTAATTATTATTTTTTATTTAGTTTCTAAAAAGTCTGAAAATGGACAAACGTTTCCTGGAGCTGTGGGTGACCTCTTAAAACTGCTTGTTTTGTCTGAACAGCCGTCTGAAAATACTCCCTTTAAAGTGTGAAAATCCTTGCATTTGAGAGGCTGGAACCAGAGAAAGTTTCGCATTTTTAATTGATAAATGACGCATTGATTATCAAAATGGTTGCTGATTAATGCCATAAACCTTTCAGCACCGCCTGCATAAAGGTGATAATGTCACTCCAGCTGGATTTCAGTGGGTTGGAACAGGACTACAGAACAGATGATTCCCTCTGCAAGAAAGCAGCAAACACAAAGACACAGACAGGCGGATTTGTGTTTGAATGTTTATTTAAAGTTATTCCCACTGCGCACCCCCTCCCTGTGTGAAAGCCCAGTCTGAAAGGAGGAGGATACAGGCCACTGTAGTGCCACATCAGCACATTTATTAACAAGGCTACTTGTTTAGTCACAACACCTCCACCCCCTACTGGTATGGCACTCTGTGCTGCCCTGTGATAACACACCCGCATGGTGAGGCTAGTTCATAAACAACCCCGGGAAGAGAGAAGGTCCAATAAGAGACGGGGCTGAGATTAGAGACCGAGTATCTCCGATTAATGAATAGAAAAAAAGGAGTATTACTAAATGTCAAGTTCCACAGAGAGAAAAAAAAAACGGGGCGGATGATGGCGAGAGACGAAGAGAAAATATTCGAGACAAAGTATTCTCTCTTGTCCCTCGATGTGGCTGCTGATCCGCAAGGCGTGCTTTGATGATGTCACTGAAGTTGAATGTCTAGGCTCGTGATCGTGAACCTGGAGATTCGCAGCGTGGTCGTCCTCCTTCTCCAATCAATGACGCAGCTCCTCTCTCCTCCTTCCACACAAAAAACGGATGGACTGAGGGAGAGAGCAACGGCAAGTTCAACACGGGTCCAGAGTGTCAGCGCGAATACTCTCATTTTGTGTTATTTACATGAACACGGAAAGAGGGGATGAAACACAGCAGCGGTTGTCAAAGCTTAAAGCAGATGCAGGAATTATTTCCCCCCGTGTCGTCCAATGAGCACAGAGAACAAGAACCTCTTCTCTTCATGAAGTTCAGCAGCTGCACACTGAGCTTTTTTTGGTGCTTTGAGCAGCACATCCTAGAACACATTCACCTCTATGTGTGCTGCTATCTATAAGGTCAGTTACTGTATAAGTAAATGAGATTGTGGGTGTTTTTATTTGTGGGATATGACCCTTTAACGGGATCTAATGTGCACCAATAAAGCAGAATTTTGTGTTGGACATATCGAAGTGTCTGCATGTCTCTGTGCATGTGTTACCTGCGTAGGGGACTACAGATCTCCAAGGGGAATGATTTCTTCGTTGATAAAAAACTCAATGGTCTCCTCCTCCCAGTCGTCCACGTTGCTGTCCAGCTCGTCACTGTCCACTCCTGGAAGACAGAGACGAATGTCAGTGATTTTTCTTCATTACAGACAAAGAGGGAGGTGAGCAAAGGTGCAGGGTCATGCAAAGTGAGAGTGCGTCCCACCTCCTCTGAGCTCCAGGCGGATGCTCTTCTGCTCCTGATAGGTCTGCTGCGCCGCCTCCCTGTAGCGACGGTAGTCCTCCATCATGGACCTGCGCTTGTCCACCAGCTCCTACTCGCAAGCACAGTCAACATTCAGCTTCAGAGCTGGACACTGTAAACATGCAGCTTGTATCATTTTTACTAATAAACCATCTTGAAAACTATAGTGATGCAGCAAACCTTAGAGGCCTTGGACTGGCTCAGACGATCCTTCTGCTCGAAGATCTTGGAATATTTCTTAAGATCCTTCTTGATCATCTGAAAGGACAGAACAGAATAAAATATTCACTGCACAGGAAGGTTCAGCAGCCACAAATTGAAGTACGAGTGGATACTTTATTAAATATGTGTTGCACCAGTTCGCAGGATTTTGTACTTGTGAGCCTCAGATCAGCGTTAGAATCAGGAGCAGCAGTGCGGCTCTCATACGAGGTGTCAGAAAAGTGTTTTAGTTTGTCATCAGTGGCTCCACACACACACACACACACACACACTATATAGATAAAATCGTACCTTGATCTGCTCTATGCTGAGCAGGGTGGGGGGTCTGGGTCTCCACAGCAGCTGACAGAAGCGGTCCTTGTTGTTCTTCTGAAGGAGACGGCCCTGGAACGTCCACAGCCAGTATGCGTTGTCCACCTACACACACATGAAAGATGGAGGAAAAGGATGTGAGAGCACGGTCAGCGTGAATTAGCACTTCATAAGACCCGCCCCTTTTCACTCTGTGCTCCAATAACAGCTGAGCAAGCTTGGCACCCCGCAGAACCTCGGTCAGCTTCCCCTTCCCTGGAGTGCCGTGTGCTGGGCCTGTCTATGCTGAGAAGAAGACGTTTAAAAGATGTGGCAGGGCGACTTGTGTGTTGTGTATTTTTTTCTACCAGATATGTGATGATATGTGATAACTGGAGAAAATATTCTAACTAATGGTAGCTGAAAGTAGTTGATTTGTTGAGCATGATATTGTTATAGAAATGATCTGTTAGGATGTGATCTTGTGATAGCAGCTGACTAGCTGTGAGTGATATCATAGTAACAGCTGATGCGTCGAGTATGATGCCGTAGCAGAGGTGGAGAGATCATGACATCATAGCCTCCTTATCAGGGCTTTCTGGGCTTTCCATGACCTTGCAGGTGTCTTGGCAGCTGCTACTTCTTTGTGTGGTGAACAGTATAAAAGACAGAGCGCAGACCATTGTAAGTTGGAATTCATCAGGATTGCATGCTATGCTTTTCTGAGTGTGTTCCCCTTTATTGTCGACAATAAAGTACTTTGCTCCTCGGACTTCTGACTCCTGCAGATCTTTATTGGACATTTTTAAGAAGATTTTTTTCCTGAAACAATTGGACAGCTGAATTTGGCCTTCTGTGGTTTGTGCTTTTGGCTTTCACATTCCACGACACTTGTAAAAGTGATACTAAATGCTCTGACTTCTTCCATTCCCAAAACTGAACAACAAATTTTGTCTGATGGAAAGACCAAATTAGGCTGTGCGGTAGACCAACCATCACCAAGAACACAAAGATCTGTTCAAATGGACATCACATTACACTGGTGTACACACAGTCTTCAGACACAATACACTACACAGTCATTTCTTAAGCTAGCCAATGTGAGCAAACCACTAGCTAACCAGCTCGCTAATGTACAGATAAATCAAGAGCTGATCCCCAGCATCAGCCAGGTTTACTTCCTCCTTATTTCTATGGTGAAGTTAAAGAGATTTGCTAAAGGACGGTGTTATATAGTTGGAAATACACAACATCTGGCACCCCAACAGGAAAAGTTACCTCAGTAAAAGGAGATGAGGAAATGACTTAGCCTCAAATCGAGTTGAGAAACTAGTGAATACACACTGCGGCTAAACGGAACCAGCATCGCCATGTTTTGTTTGGTCAAGCTTGTCCGACCTGGCGACAATAATTACAGAGGGCAGGTCAACTGGTCTGGCGAGAAAGGAAAAAGACCAACATATCCGGCGCCACAGAGCAGGCTTTACCTTGTGGCTCCACCAGGAGACGGAGGTGACGACATAGCGGCCGGTCGGGTCCCACTCCACGTCAGAGGCCATGTAGTGCTCTGCTATGTTCATCATGGTGCAGTCTGACGTATCCACAAAGGCAAGAGCTCCATTCATGCTGCGTACACACACACACACACACAGGAAAAGAGAAGATTACACACAAACACATACGCTACAACTTTCATCAGAGCTGACACACACAACAGCAAATACACAACCCTGAAAGCCTCAGATCAGAGTTAGAATCAGGAGCGTAGCTCTCATACGAGGTGTCAGAAAAGTTATTTAGTTTGTCATCAGCGGCTTCTTGTGTCTGTCTCACACACACACACACACACACACACACACACACACACACACACACACACACACACACACACACAAACTGACCTCCTGAGTCCAGCCAGCACCAAAAACTGTCCCTGTGGACTCCAGAAGATGCTGTTGGCCTGCTGCTTGTCAAACATCTCTGTGGAAAAAGGGCAAAGTGTCACATTCAGTGGATTTTTAGGGGCCGCCCTGGACTGCGCGACATGCGTGTGCATCTACTCACTTATGAGCTCGATCTTGCCGTTGTTTTTGACATGATAGAAGGAGACGCTGATTCGGGGAGCTTCTCCGTGGAGAACGGCAAACTTGCTGCCGTTGGGTTCCCACGCAAACGCTATGATGCCTTCTGTAAAGACGGAAACACAAACAGTAGGTCAGGATTTTTATTCCTCCCTATGGGGAACGATCGCTGTTACTTTGTGTGTTTATTACGTTCTTACCTTTCATCTCCACCACATCAACAGGAACCTGCTTCTCTCTCATGCGGAAGATTTCAAAGTTGGTGACCACACCCTGGAAAAGATTGAAAAATTAAACTTAGCGTCTGATTTGTTTTCCAGAGAGGTCTCACCTGTTTCCCCTCGTGCGTACCTGTGTTCCTTTAGGAGTCCTGTCCACTTTCACGCACAGGTAATCTCCGTTCCTCTGCCAGTGCAGTTTGCAGTCGACAACGTTGAAGAGGTTGCGGACGCGGATCTCCTGCCGGGAGGGCATCTGCATCAGAGTCACTCTGGCTGGGATGTCTTTGTCCTCAGGCACCCAGAATGCTATGATGTTGTCCCCAGGTGACCACGAGAAGTCCCTGTAGACACACAGATTCTTGTCACTATCTCTATACAGAAATGAAGCATCAAATTACATGAAACAAATCATAAAAGCATCATCAAGGACTCTTACTTGATCCCACTAATCTTGAGGCTCTTCTTGTCGAGCAAGCCCATAGACTGAAAGGTGCAGAAACATGCTTTTAATGTCACGTGCACACGTTACATAAATACAACTATATGTGCTTTTTGGAAGTCCACTTACTGGAGTCTCATAGATGCTCAATGTGTCTGTGGTCATCCTGGCAAAGAACTTCCCATCATGGCTCCACCTGACAACCAAATATGTTGCGTTATAACATATTCAATCACTGCAGGAGCAACAAATCTAAAAACAACACTGAGGTAAATTGGATTTTGACAGTGTACTGACTTGAATATGGGCCAGTGTGCAGAGCTCTCACAGTGGAAACCTCTCTTCTTCTGTCCGGTCAGAATGTCCCAGATGATGATGGCCTGAGGGTCCTCCTTGGTGTCCATCAGTGGACTGAAAGTCACCACGTACCTGGAAGGCATCACGACCACACATGGAAGCTTTATGCGGCTCAGAAACGGCACAATTCATCCAACAGTGCTCATCCTCCATTACCAGTAATTACTTTTGATGCAGAGACTTGAGTAAATGAGGTGTGTCAGATTAAATTTCTACAGCTGTTCACATTTCAGAGTGTCAGATACACATTTAATCAACCTTTAATCAACCAAAGGTATCTGATCTGACTGAGAATAAGTAGATACCCAAAATTAATGTACTCTGATCGAGACTTCTCTAGTTTGTCTTTTTTGTTTTGAATAATACCCATTTATTTTCTTTCTAAATAAAGAACATTGGACACTGATGCAGCTGCAGGCTGATAAACACGCTGGTTAAAACCCATCTGTACATGTCTCCTCTGCATTAAAGAGCAAAAAACAACATCATACTCGTGAATGAACCCTAGTTATCTACATTTTGCAGGAAAGAAATAAGATGGCTAATAATCAAATATTAAAATATTGTTATTATAATATATATATATTTTTTTTAAGTGGTGCATTGTTTGTGCCAACAGAAGATAAGTGGCGGGTGGTTTGTATACATTTCAGAGCTGCAAAGATTAATCGATTAGTTGTCAATTATATTTATTGCTACTTTGACAATAGATCAATCTTTTTGAGTTATTTTTTAAGAAAAAGAAAAGTCAAAGCGATCCGATTCCAGCTTCTTTAGGTTGGAGACAAAATAAGACATTTCAGGACATCCTCTTGGGCTTTGGGAAACAATGATCATTCATGATCAGTAACATTTGACAGGCCAAATAACTAATTGATTAATCGGGAAAATGACTGATCATCAGTGAAAATAATCCTTAGTTGCAGCCCTTGATCATTTCTGCTTTGATGACACAGACAAATAATTTGCATGATCAGTTAATACTTCTATCCAAACAGCTGCTTCTGAATGTCAAGCAGTGAATCATCTTCATTTCAAACAGAGCATCAATTCACGTAATTCAATAAGCCTTGATGCTAGTGATTATATACACACACACACACACACATACACATACACATATACACACACACACACACACACACACACACACACACACAAGGTAAAAGCACTTCATCAGCTACTAAAGTGACCATTAGTACTGCTGAACAGCAACACTGGTTACCTCTCACACGGTGAGAAGTCGATGAGGGACACACCCTGATGGCTGAACCTCTGAATCTGCTTGAACTTCTCGCCGCCCCACAATGCAATGCCACGCTGGTGGAAGGTGGCCAGGTAGGTGCCTTTAGGAGACCAGCGCACGTACGTCTCTGTCCAGCGCTGAAACAAGACACACGACGGTTGTTCACAGGCCAACCGCTACTGTTGAATTCTATTCAATACGACGGCGTTTGAGCGCGTCATCAGCTACTTACGGCTCTCTCCTCAGCTATGACTGGGTCCTTAGCATCATTATTGAAAATGGCAGTCCTCTCTCCAGCTTCGTAGATCACGCTGTACTGGTCCCGACAGTCCGAGTCCTCAATCCAATGGCGCATGTTTCCCTTAACAGACAGACATGCAGAGTTAATGTAGCTCATGGCATTTTGGCATATCATCTGTTGACGCTGGGGACAATTTTACTCCTCATGATTAGGAGTGAAAAGTGTCATTTGTTTAAAATAAACTCACAAAATCTTTGAAAGGCTGCTTCTCTGGAGTTTCCCACTCATCGCTGATGTTCATGTACCTGAGAGGAAACAAGAAAAACAGACTTGATCTCCTTTCTCTCATCATCTGCCATCAGTTAGTGGTTTTCTTTTCAGGCGCTGCACACTTACTTGTCAAAGTCAGTGAAGAGGTTGACCCTGAATGTATGTTGTTTGTCGAGTTTGTATCCATCTGCGTTCTTTACTGCCTCGAGGGCCTGGGTGGGAGCAGCATACTCCAAGAAGATGTACCTGCGTGAGAAATGTGGCTTTTTTAACACTGAATTCACCATTAAAAGCAGTACACTGCCAAGGCAGAGTAGAGGGACACACACCCTTTGGTCAAGCCGTCAGCGTCTGGGTAGAACTCCGTGGTGATCTTGCCAAATTTGGAGAAAATCTTGTGTATGACGTTCTTGAGTTTCTCCAACCGCTCGGGGCCCACCTGAGGGACGTTGTCCACCACCACCACCGAGTCTATGCCGTCAGCCTCCTGGGGCTTCTCCCTCAGGACGTCGCCCAGGAGCTCTGAAGAGAAGAGGAAGCGAGGTGGGAAGATCAGGGAGGGAAACGGCAACATTAATCTCTTATCTGATCTGTGTGGGTTACATTTTCATGCCCCAGTGACTCAGTTCAAACTGCAATGAGCCCACTGGCTTCACTCACGATCGTGTTGTGATAATCAGCAGAATGTTTTTTTAAGACTTCACTGGACAGTGACAGAGTAATGGATGGACAAGAAACATGGGGACAGACAACAGAGGGGACATGCACCAAAGATCCTCCACTGGAATCCAATCAGGGGTGTCACAGGTACGTGATATCAGCTTAACCAGGACTTTACTACAATCTGTCATCAGTTTATTAAACCAGTGGAATCTAAGGATTTGGAGACGTGTTGATCCAACTTGATGGTTATATCAGAGACTGTTGAGAGGTGTTGTTGGATTGTATTATGTGATTTCTGCATTGATGTAATGTTTAGTCTTCCCTTACTGATATAAATGAAGTGCATAAAATATTAAAAGCTGCTCTCAGTGATGCAGTGAAGCTTAACAGCATCACATACTGCAGCCACCAAAATGACCACAGTTGAACCAGCTTCTCTTAAACACAATGTGAACAAAATCTGAACTTTATAGGCTTTAAAGAGGGAGATCTGAATGCAGGGCTGCTGAAAAAGACTTCATTAATGCCAGCTGGGTGACCCAATACACCTGCAGCAGAGCAATGCTGTAAAATAGTTACCAAACAGGCGAATAAAGGGCGTTTCTATTGACAAATGGATGTGTCATTTGTGCCAAACTCCCCTCAGCCCCTGGTTAGGATTAACGTTAACGTTACACTGATTGTGAAAGCTAGCTTTTATTACCAGCTGTTTCGTGCAAACCACAGACTGCGGGAATACAGTTAGGGTCTTAATTATTCATTCAGATAACAACAAGAAAATGTTTAACATGAATCAGCTTCGACCCGTTATTAAGCGGTTTCAATTTCCTAAATGACAGCGAGAAGGCCACAGTGAGTGGTTATCTGGGGTCTGGGTGAGGCTTTCATGGGCGTGAAATGGAAATGCGATAACATCGGTTAACATTAGTTGATGTTGAGGTTTCTTATAAGAAAAATAAACTTTATCTTTTATTTCTGGTGATCAGACCTTTGCATTTAGACACTGATGTCCTGAGAGCAAAGTGACAAGCTAGCTAGCTCGCTAGCTTTGTAGCATCTGTAGTACCACCACCGTTAAGCCTGCTCGTAACATAAAGCTGTTAGCTAACTGTTAGCAACAGGCCAGAAAGCCGGCGTTTTTCCTGCTGCCGCTCACCCTCATCATCGACGTCATCCACGAAATCCTCTGGATCGCTGAAAGAGGGCTCCTCCTCTTCATACTCAGGGTCGTCCACCATATCAACTGTTTCTTGCATTTATCGGGTCTACGCGACGGATTTATCGCTACAACAGAGCAAAATCCCAAAAACGAAGAGGCTGACGGTCCTCGACCGGTGCGGCACCATGTGCGAATCCGTGAAAATGGACGATGTGACGGAAACGCAACACCGGAACTTGTTCGGAGGCAACGGTGCGCTGCGGGGAGAAGGCAAAGCTGTAAGACGCAGGGATGGACAGCGCATGGCGCGCGCACGTGCAATTCAACCCATCCACATGTTTAAAGATCAGTAAATAGCGCAGGCGTAACTGTTATGACTCTCAAAATTTACACTGAAAGCTGAAAGAGAGGGAAGCCAAGCACCGGTATACCTGAAACTGTTGCCCGCGAGATGGGTGTTTAGTAAAACTGCACGGAAAAACTACATTTTCTTCATTTAGCTAGCTGTGCCCGTTCACTCAGCGCGACTTAGCGTTAACTTAGTTTCTAGCTAGCTTTCCAAATACGCGACTCAGTGTTAGCAATGTGTGCTTCAGTGTAACTGTTCAGCGGTGGTTATTAGTGACCCGTTTGCTATGATGTGTCCTGAGGGCTCATTAACACACACTCACGTTAGTACCATGGACAGAGAGTGTGTGTCGCTGCTGCCCAGGGTGTGTGAGGTGCTGGCGGACTCGGGGATGTCTCTGCCGGATGACACCAGCCTGGAGAAACTGCTGGACTGGTTCACAGGGCTCACCGCGGCTGGTTAGTGCTGAGCTTGGTGGGATGAGTTAGTTTGGTTATCTGTCATTCAGCTTCCAGGTGGGAGGATTTCGATCCTTCTCTGTGGGTTACTGTAGCTGGATGTGAGGTGAGACAGATAAGTTACATCCATACTTTAAATCCAGGTGACTGGGTGCATGCAGGACTGAGCAAAGTGACCCAGAGGAGCCCCAAAGGCTCAAACTTGCCACTTTCTTTGCTCCACCAAAACTGAAATAAAGCTGCATCTAACAACTATTTTGATCTAAAGATCAGATCAAAAATAATCTACAGAATATTTTAGTGATTCATCAATAACAATTTTCTCTTTAAAATGTCAGAAAATAATGAAAACTTGCAGTAAAGCAGGAAATCATCATCATTTTTGCTTGAAATGTAACTGAAATTATTTGTTCTTTAAATAATTGCTGAATAGTTATCTGTAAATTGATGAATTGATTAACAGGGTCATTGTTCCAGCTCTAAACTGAGGCCTTCAGACCTGCATTATGTAGGGGGGGGGCTGTGTGTCTTTTGATAAGCCTATAATTTCTCTTGATTCAGTGCTTACATGTTGCGTATTCCTCTGTAAACCTCTGTAAATGAAGCTGTCGTGTAGTCTTGAATAGGCAAAAAGAGCAAGAGGAACAGCTGGATCTTCCTTTAGTGTCGTTGCAGCTGTTGATCAATAGATGGATGTTCGATGTGTGCCTCTGCCTCATGTCCACCGTCTGTCCCGATGAAGGGGGATGTCTGCTGGAGGCCTGCCCATGTCTGCTTGAATTCATAACAGCTGTGGTTTCCGACGCAGCTTCAGACCCTGGTGTCCTCGCCTTCACCCTCAAACTGACCGGCTTAATGGCTGCGAATGAGGACGGCTTCAGAACGCTTCAGGTAGAGTTAATGACACTTTGTGCTTTCATGGAACTGTTGCCAGAGTTTCTGACTGCGGTGATGTCCCCCGCCCCTGCAGGAACGCTCTGTTCTGGACCTGGTCTTCAGCCTTCAGCGCTGGCAAGAAGCAGGACTCTGGGAGGATCCCTCTTTAAGGATTGGGTGGATCCAGGGCTTAAAGAGCTTGCTGCAGCACCCAGAGGCTCTCAGTTTCTTTGTACAATCAGGTGACACTTCACGTAGGAAATGAGACCGTCTCTCCTGATATGTTGTGTATTATAAAAGACGACTTGATAAGAGGGAGGCTGGTGATATTTAGGAATAAGGACTAAGAATTTCACCACTTTGTCACTAAAATCTGTTTTCCTGTCTCCACAGATTTCATTGAAACGCTCCTACAACTCCAGACAGACACAAGTCTGTTTGTCGCCTCAGCTGCCAATCAGATGCTCGCCCACGCCCTGCTCTTCTTTCAGCCAGTCTCGTCTGCGGGATGTAACGGCGTAGAGAAAGAGGAAGACAAGAGGACACAAACCTCCAATGCAGACTTAGGACACCCAGCTATCACCGTGGACACCATCACAGGGTACACTGCTGTTGTCGGGGCGGTGTCAGAGTACCTCAAGGAGTCGCTGGATCCCAAAGAAAACACACGTCTCCATCAGAGGCTGCAGATCCTCAAACTGCTGGCCCTGCTCCTGGCCCAGGCCGGGCCGCCTCTCAGGGACAAGCTGCTGCAGACGGTGTGGGACTCTCTGGACGGTCTGGTGACAGCAGGCTGCAGTCAGCTCACGCTGCCTCTGATGGACGTCGTCCTGGCTGCATACAGGTAGACCTCTCACATGAGCACAAGCACAGCGTAACGTGGGAATATCCGGTTCACAGACAGCAGTCGAAAAAAGTAAACGCAGCAATAAACACAGTTACATTAAACACAAAAATATCCATATAATTGTCAGGTTGACATTGTCATTACTGTGGTCATTATCACTCAGCCCGTCTACAACCCTGATAGTGTAAAAGTTAAATAAAGACAGAAAGCAATCACTTGCAAATTAACTCTGTTTGCTGGTGAGGACGCATCAATTTCCCCCACCTGCACACTAACAGAGCGCCTGCTGCATAACCGTAATAGAAGCAGAAAAAGGGAAAACTGTGCTGTGATGATAACAGAGAGCTGGAATGATTAGTGGATGACTCCATTCGTTGAACATATGACACTATAATTTATAACAAGTTTCTTTCTTCGTCTTCTGCAGCTCCGACACTGATGAACACATCCCAGACCGCCGTGTCACCCGTCTGCTATCGTCCATGTTGACCACCAACGAGCCCTCTGAGCTCATTCATGCTGCAGCTGCTTTTCTTCGCAGAGGTCGTCGGTAAGCAGCCGTTCCCTGCACGCCTTCACACTCTCACACAGAATGTGGCCTCACCCTCACAAGCAGAAGCTCAGTGTGTGGAGGTTTCCTGACATCAGGCGGTTTAAGAAAAAAACAATTTATTTACTAACTCATACGGGTGCTGTTGTCTTCTGTTCCTGTGTTTCTCTGCAGTGAGACTGTCCACACAGCCCGGGCTGTGAGAGCGCTGCTGCTGCCCCTCGATATTATAACTGGTCAGACTCTACTGGGCACAAACGCCACTGGTAAAACACGCAGAATTACACAGTAAAAAAGGAAACAGCCTGTTGTTTAGCATCTTCATAACTGAATATATTTTTTGCTCCCGCAGCAGACGAGCGTCGGGGTGCAATGGTGGAGCAGCTGAAGAGCAAAACCTCCTGCATCGCCATGATCTGTGTCTGTCTGACCAACACGCCGCAGATCGCGCTCATGGTGAGGCTGCGAGCACAACAGAAAGCAGAGGAAAGGAAATGTGCTGCTGGTTTTGTGTCAAGCAAACATCACTCTCTCTTTTCCTCTCAGCCGCCTGACGTCCTCCCCTGTCCTCCACATTTAATCATCACTGCGGTTCTGTCGCTGTTGAGGATCTGCAGTGGCGTCTCCTCGTCCGCTGGCTGTAGAGAGGCGTGCAGGAATATAATCGGCAGTGGCAAAGTTCAGAAGTGTGCTCTGGAGGCTCTGACGGCTCCCAGCTGCAGCTCAGGTAAATTGATTTGTGTGTGTGGGATGATCCAAATAGAAAAAATGGTCACACTCTATATTAGGTACACATATTCCACCTCTTTATTAGTCATTATAAAGCACTTATTAATGTTTTATCCAGAGTGTCAAAGTAAATGCAAATTAGTAGTGTAGTTCGTTTTTCAGGATGAAAAAGCAAACCTTGTGTGTTTCAGGAGCGAAGGAGAAGATTGGTGATGTGTTTGCTGTTCTTATTCAATATCTGGACAATCCTGATTCTGACCCCACCGTAAGTTGTGTCTGTCCCTGTCTATGCATGCACAATAACGTCTTTCATTTTATTTACACTGGCCTTATGCTCCAGGGGAGAAGTGACTCAGAAGAAGAGCCACCGTCACTCGCTGATTGTTTCAACCTACATGTATATGTACATATATAAGAAGATACTGATATACACACTCAATAATACACATTATTTCTACATGATCTTAATTAAGGGTCCCCTTACTCGCTTTTTGTCGCTTATCTGTAAATCGTTATCGATCTTGCGTTGTTTTGTTGATTGAAATGACTGTTTCTTAGGTACTCCACAAGTCCTACCAGGCCTTAGTGAAGTGGACGAGTGTGTGCACAGACCTCTCCCTCATAACAGACCAGCTCAGACAAGGTAAAGCTCACCAGCAGCTTCTTCATCAAAGCTCCTAAATGTTCTCCTGTGTTATAAATCCACACACACAACACACTCTGTTGTGTCTACGTGTTGCTGAAGTGATCCGTGTGTGTACTAGATCTCGTTGATGTGGTGAAGAAGCGTGTGTGTGACATGCGCTGGGAGGTGAGAGACTCAACGGTGGAGTTTCTGGGACACCTGGCAGACGTGCCCGTCTTCCCGAAATCAGCCGCGGAGGCGTGCGACGCCTCGGAGGCCTCGCTGGGCGACTGCTGTACCACTCCTCTCCTGAAGGAGGCGCTTTGTGACTCGGAGAGTTACGTGAGGGCCAGCGCCATCTCCGCGCTGGCGAGGACTCTGGCAGGCAGCTGGCAGCAGGGGGCAGCACTCAGTCAGGACGAGGTTGGCAGAAATTGTTTTTACATTGACTCTGAAAGAATGCCGGTCTATACAGGTGGATGGAGATGCTGCCAGCGTACCTTGACGTCATTTGCTGGCTGTTATTAATGAACTTCTGTGTCCTTCCAGGCTGAAATCGTGAGCCGGCTGCTTGAAATTCTCTCCCAGGACACAGAGGGATTCTCCAGGAGGGCTGTCGTACGATACTTCATCGCCTGGTTCTCTTCGCGCTCCTCACGCTCGCCTCCGTCCTCCTCCACCTCGCTCCTGATGCAGAGCGTGCGCGCCGTCCTCTCACAAGGCAGCGCGGATCTGGACTGGGAGGTCAAAGTTCACGCGCTGGAGCTGGCCGAGCTGCTGCTGGACGATGCCTTTTCAGGCCAGCGTGGTTACAGGAAGGGCTCAGACACGCATCAAGCCCCATCGCACCCCTATGGTGTAGTTTCTGACCAGGCGCACACACTTCACACCCACGCCGGCAGACACACAGACGGGGTGGAGTCAGATTTGGCCGGACCGTTGACCGAGCTGGTTGAGCAGGGAGTCATCTCAGCCTTGTTGTGTGGTCTGGTTGACTGCGATAGACCTGTGGGTCTGAAGGCCTGTCGCCTGCTGATATCACTCAGAGAGACGGTCTGTCCTCTGTCGCCGAGGGCACAGGATGCCGCTGTGGCAACAGACGCCAGGGTGACCTGTGAACTACCTGGCTGGGGCTGGGGGCTGGAGATCAGAAAGATTCTGGGCGTGAAGAACAGCGACGGAGCGGGCGAGGCTGAGGACTGTGGCGCGCCAAAGGAGGCGGGTGACGGCGTGACTGTTGGCGTGTGCGAGGTGTTGACGTCTCTGGGTTTAGACGAGAGGCTGGACGTCCTGACTCAGAGCAGTGACCACGTCCACAACTCTCCCCTCTCTCTGCTGCAGGACATACTGACGGCCAGTGCCGCTCACACTCGACCCGACACACAGCCAGGGCAAGAGGTCATAGTGGACTGCTACTGACACACAAACACACGCACACACATGCACATTACAGCTGAGCTGCACTCATTTCCTGGAGGCTTACCCAAACCTTAACCCAATTTTTCATCCTGAAATTTCATGATTTACATTACAGGGACTTTTGTCCCCATAAGAAAAGCAGGTCCCCTCAGCGTGAGCAATACACATCCACAGACACACAAACACACACACTGCCTTATATTTGTTATGAGTGAGCAACACTCTCTGAACTCAGGGTACATTTGCCTTCATGTTGTTATGATAGTTTGGTGACTTGGGCTGATTTTGCTGATTTTACTCTTTATTAAATATTACAGTTTCATTAAATACCAAACAGGAAGATTTTAATCTTTTTCTACTTTTTCCTAAACCTTTTTAAGATACGCCTGTACTATGCACTTGTCTTTCCTTCCAGCAGGGGTCAGTCACGGCTCGCCAGTACAGTCTGCACAGGCCTAAAACTAAGACCTGACCAGACTTTATTTTACCCATTGTGCCTCTTCTGTAGATCCTACCCAGTGAAAGTGACACATTAGCAGTGCAGCAGCAGCAGCAGTAGCTTACTTTCAACAGTTATGAATGTCTTAATATGTAAAATATGTCGTGCTCAGGTTGGGGAGCAGAGCTCGCTGTCATATCACCGTGTCAGTGATGTCTGTCAGGCATTGATTGGAGTCATTGTTGTAAATAAACATACAGGTTAGTCTTTGTGGAAAATTGTGATTTCTTTGTTCCAATAGCCTCAAACTGATGAGTAAGCAACCACCTCCCCTCCTGCTCCCTCTAGATCTGTGCTGTTGTGCTGACGTCATAGTTTTGAATAATTCACCTCTACCACATTTTTCCATTTCGTTGCCCTTAAGACGCAATTCCATGACGCTTATGAAGAGCCTCATGTTTTCTGCAAGTGCGCTTTCAAACCTGTTATCTTAACTGCTGTAGTTGGTGAAACGGTGACAGCTTTTCACTTAGCGGCGTACAGTCTGTCGGGCGCTGGTGCAGGAAGTATTCCTACATACTTGAGTGAAGAAGTACCAATATCATACTACAAAAATACTCCATTACAAATAGAAGTAGTGCATTTAAATGCTATTCAGGTAAAAAATACAGTATTATCAGCAAAATGTACTTATAGTAGCAAAGTAAAAGTACTTGTTTCACCTCTGATTGATGTATTATTCTATCTGACATAATTAGATTATTAATAATGAGAATGTATAAACAGTGTTTTATTGTAGTACCCGAATGAAGTACAGCTACTTTATATACAGTTAGCTGATTTAGCTCACTGGTTTTTAAGCTCAGGGTCGGGGCCCCAAAGGGTCACAACCTGTTTTTGTTTTTTTTAACCTGTTTGAGTCTGAAACAGTTATTTAAGTAAAGGGAAAATGTAATCTATGAACTGTTTTTATATAAAGGGCCCAAAAGGATGGGAGTCAATGGTTCTAACAGTTTTCTAAATGTGTTTTTTATGTAAAATCTTCATTTGAAAAGTAACCAGTAACTGCAGAAATAGCGTGAAATGGAAATACTCAAGTACAAGCACCTCAAAACTGTACTGAAGGACAACACTTGACTGAATGTACTTCGTTCCTCTCCACCGCTGCTGTCTGACAGTCTTTCAGCTGCTGCTTTAAATTATTTAAACCTTTCCCCGGGTGAATCAGCCGGATGCACTTGGTTGTAATAATCCTAAGTAGACAGTCATAAACACTCCAGGTCATCTCACTCGGTTCAGGGTTATTTTCACTCCTTCTCTGTCTCCTCTCCTTCCTCCCTCTGTCGCTGATTTCCCTCGTGGAAATGAGTCATTAAAGCCTCAGAGTTTGAAGCGTGTAGACTCAGTCACATGGAAGAACAGAGGGACACACGCGCAGAGAAAACTCTCCTCATTAACTAATGACCAGGATGTCAGCACACACACATGCACACACACACACTCTTTATCTCATCCTGTGACAGAGTGTCATCACACTGCCGCGCTCTGATCAGACAGCTGTATTCTCTCTCTTCATTCATGAAGTGAAGCTGCCCTCGTAGCCGACTCTGCTCCTCTGTGCAGCATGGAGGCGGTGGCTCTTTTCTCTTTCACGGCATCAGAAGCAGACGAGATCAGTTTCCACAAAGGGGACATCATCAAGGTAAGTGCAAATGTTGCCTTTAGAGGATTTAAAGTTAACAAAGAGATCGCATGTCTGCACAGTAAGAATCATTGTGCATGTGCGTTGTAGGTGACAGAGATGGAGGATGATGCTTGCTGGTTCACAGCGGAGATCCGGGGGAAGCGTGGCTACGTGCCAGAGAACTACATTTCCCTGCTCCCTTATCCGTAAAAACATATTTTCTACTCACAAAAAAACATCAATTTAGGATAGAAAACAGAATATTATAGATGTGGATTGTTTCATCTACCATCACTGACATCAGTGGTTCTCAAACCTTTTCACTTTCACTGCCTACTTGTGACCCCTCATCACAGGCCGTGACCTCAGTTTTCAACCCAAAGGCAATTCTTCTGACTAAGACTGCTTGGTTTGAAAAGATTTTTGAGACAGAGAAAGGTGAAAGTATTTAGTATTTCACGACAAATAGCAAAAATTAGACAAAAATAACTAACTGAAAATCTTGTGACTCCTCAGACTTTTTCTGACCTGTTTCTGGGGTCTGGAGCCCCAGGTTGGGAACCACTGATCTACACAACTGAGCCGAGTTATCCTATAATTCTCAAAATATATTAGCTTAAGAGAAGAGTATAATTTACGTGTGTGTGTGTTTGTAGGTGGTTTGCAGGACGAGTATCAAGACTTGAGGCTGAGAAGCATCTGCGCTGGCAGGACACTGGAACCTTCCTGGTGAGGGAGAGCGAATCAGCTCCTGGAGAGTTTTCTGTCTCCGTTAGGTCAGTAAATGCACACACACGCACACACACACACACGCGCACACACAGGGGGCAAGTCTGACAGGTCCGTCCTCTGTTGTCTGTTCCCACATTGTGATGTTAAAAAGTGCTTGTGTGCTGGCGTGCAGCGGTTATATTTGCATGTGTTGAATGTGCTGCACTGCTGTCATTTCCAGTTCCACCACCCCTCCCTGAGCTGTGTCTTAATGACCACAGAGGAAAGCTGCTGCTGCTCCCAGGTCTGACCTGAAAAACCAAAAACACAGTTAAACAGCTTGCTGATAGAATATACTGTACAGTCAGCAGCGCTGCGTGAAAAACAGGCAGCAGCACCTCTTTGTGATTTTATGTTCTGCAGCTGGATGTTTGTTTTCCGTCACATTGAACACATTACCGGGTTACAGCATCCACGTGTCTTTGAGTGTGTGTCAGGGTCAGTGGAGGGGGAGACTATTTAAATATGCTCTACGACAACGCACCACACTAAAAATATAACAGCCACACAGGCTGATAAGAGTGTGTGTGTGTGTGTGTGAGGAGGTGTAATTTGGGTCAGCAAAGTGATGTGGGACACATTTCATCACTCAGGATAAATTGAATGTGTTCAATAATCGGGGCATTACGTAAGACCGCTCAGTCTTTAATTATACACAGGTGCATTATGCAATTGACACATGCCACACACATGCATGCACATACATACAGTGGACATGTTAATGTTAATGGTTTGTTAACGTTAATGATTTAAGGCACAGCATCTGTCTGCCTGTGAGGGCTGAGAGTGAAGTGCTTTGTTTATGTTCACGCACACATGAACTCAAAGTGTAATCCTCCTGAGGATCAACAGAGGGGGATGATGTTCAAGAAGAGTTCATAAAACCTGTTTTATAGCTGAAGGAGATTCTTTCAGTCCTCAGTACGTCTACACTTCGTCTGGTTGTCATCATGGCGAACATAACAATGCGTTTTATGAGATGTTAGACAGATGAACTTCCTCTGAACTATTGGCTCTTTATCTATGCCTGCCTTTTTTTGTCATCATGAGGATAACATGAATGACCCCAAAGGTGTGGCACAACATTCATTTTAAACAGTCTGTTTAAGAATCACTTACTGAGCACAAATGTCCCATAACACCTCAGAAAACCAAATATAACCACTCTGTGTTCAAAGAGACATTTTTCTGAATCTTTACTACGTTTGACTGGTCTTAGCTTGCCAAAATCACAGTTTGATTGACGTCTCTGTGGAAGTGATGTGTCATTTCCTGTGAGTATAAAACTAAAGTATGTTGATTTCTTGTGTACTAACCGCAAAGATACTAGACTATAAACATCACCATTAAAGTGCAGTACATTCTGTATATTTAGTTCAGACAAACATTATAATTCTCACACCTTTGTGCAGTTTAGAGTCTCTAAGTAACCTGATGACATGTCTTTGGACTGCAGGAGGAAAGTGGTGCAGAAACTGTTCAGAATGGGATCAAACTCTTGTTGTTGGATGGAAACCACTGTGCTGCCCCAAACATATTAACTAGAACACTAAAAAATCCCCCAAACCTCTCATTTCTTAGGCTGACACATCCCATCACTCAAGCCTGTCAGCGCGCCTCAAGAGTGGCATCGCCCTCCTTTTAGAGTGACTCTTTGAGGTGTGTAAGGGAGGGACACGCTTAGTAACTTATTACACATCGGACACGAGCACATGGTGCACGTTTGTTTTAAATTACTGCACAAACAGAACAACACAAGAGAAAAGGTGACATACAAACAGCAAAAGGTGTTGACTGAAGCTGCAGCTCATTCTCTCTAATGCAGAGGAAAGTATACTGTGATACCAACATGATCAAATATGCATCACAGTGTTATTTGGGTGTATTAAACCTCCAGAAATGTCTGTTTTGGGGTTGCAGCTAACAATTATTTTCATTATTGTTTAAACAAAAGCAACTATTTTGATAATTGTTTCATAATTTGAGTCCGTTTTCAAGCATTTATGTCAAACTTTCACCTCCAGTTTCAGCTTCTCTGTCAGGATTTTCTACTTAAATCATTGTAAACTTTTTTTGGGTTTCAGTGTCTTTTCACAGTTAAATGCCCAAATGATTAATTGGTCAATTGAGGATTGACAGCAATTTAATTAACAGTGTCAATAATCAGCCCTAATCATTACATAAAATATGTATGTAAAGTTTCTTCAAGACCAAAGCGACGTCTTCAAATCCAAAACCTAAAGATGTTCAGTTTACTCTGATATAAAACAGAGAAAAGCAACAAATTTGCTATTCATAAAATAATTACTATAATAAATACTTAACATTTATTTCCTGATAGTTAGCCGATCGATCACGTCTTTCATCAGTGCTTTCATCACTCAGTGACTTGCACAATGTCAGCAGGAGACAAAACTTCCGAATCACTTAACTGCTGTGAGCTTTTCAGAACAGCTCAGACCAGACTGATGTGTTTATTCACGCGTGTGTGCTTTGACATTTGAGATTTATGGCCTCTGAGAATACCTCCTGCGAGGATTTTGGAGATACGCCCACACATGGATGATTGTGGTCACCCTTCCCACACTAACAGAGGTATGCGCAGAGCATCTGCAGGAATTCCTCCACAAAGAAAGAAGGGGAGGAGGAATAACAATACGCTTGTCTTCATGCAGAAGCTTAAAGGAGCGTGCATACCTGCCTTTATCCACTTCTCACTTCTCACTTCTCACTTCTCACTTTGCAGCTATGGTGACAGGGTGGAGCATTTCCGAGTGCTGGAGGGGGGCGGTCAGTACTGCATCTGGGACGAGTTGTTCAGCTCCCTCAACCGGTTGGTGGACTTCTACAGGACTCACAGCATCGCTGTGGAGAAAGTGGTCTGCCTCAGAGACCCCCCCTCGTCCCTCCGCCTGCTGTCCCAGCCTGGACTTAACCCTTATCCCAACCCTTATAAAAGCAGCTCTCAGGAGTCCCTCCCCTCAGCCCGCCTCTACTCCCACCACCCAGAAAGAGAGTCCTCCCCACGTCTGCTTGAACCAGCTGTGGGGGTATGACGAATCCTGAAGCATCATAATTCTTCACAAACAGCTTCTCGTAAATACACACCTGGTTGTCTGATGTCACGGCTGTGCTCTGTCTTTGTGTAGAAACCTCGCCTGGCTCACGCCCTCTGTGACTACACTCCACCCCAGACCGCCCACCTCCACTTCCTGCGTGGTGACATCATCGACCTGCTGGACTGCTCAAGGCCACTGACCTGGAGAGGGCGCTGTCGAGGCCGAGTGGGAGTCTTTCCCGCAGAATACGTGCAGCCGCTGTACCACTGACAGCATGTCAAGCTGAACACCGGCTCCATCAGCGACCGCGTTTACATGCACGCTAATTTCCCACCGTTATTCCAAATAGGACAATATTCCGAATCTGACATGGTTCATGTAAACAGCACATCCAGGCTGGATTCTCTGAATTAGGCCTTATTCCAAATAACATTCCATTTTTCCAATTAAGATGTGGGATATGCTGACACTAATCAGCTTTTAGGAGCATTCTTTGCACATGTATTCAGAATATGCATCTCAGTTTGGGTTTTTAATGCAGTTTGTGACACATGGCCTCTCGCCTGTTCACACTCAGCTCTCATTTTCATCTGGAAGGAGAAACACACCTGCTTTTAAACACAATAAAAAACTTGGATAAGGACAGGTTTTTGGATATGTGCAAATATCACAGTGCAGACCATCTTAAGAAGGTGGTTGAATGAATGAAAGAGGGAGGTTTGATAATTGGCTGCATGTAAACGGGAATATTAGTGGAATAGTCACTTTCATTGGCCATGTAAACAGCTTAGTAGGAATATTGTCTTTTTCAGAATAACAGCACAAAACTGAATATTTTGTGGATGTAAACGGAGCAACTGACTCTCAGGCTGACCTTACACATCCAGTGATTGAACTAGTGGTAAAACATTAGTACAATAATCAATTAGTCCATCCACAGGAGAAAATTAACTAACAACGGCATTTCAGTTTTGGGTGTTCCTGTTTTTCTCTGAGCTCCTGAAGTGGGCGGGGATGGATTTTTAGAATAAGAACGTGCGAAACCGAATCTGACGACAGTTGTTGGGTTGTTACTGCCAATCAAATCTGATCAAACCACACTGTTTTTAAACCTGAAACCAAAAATGATTCTTGCTCATTTAGTCATAAATATATAAATATGTTCTAAAGAAATGCAACAATTTTATGTCAAAGTCTGTTTACAGGTGTTTAGTAGTATTAATGCATATGGAAAAAAGCTGTATAAAGTTTTTTGGCTCCAGAGG
Source organism: Chaetodon trifasciatus (assembly GCA_037975065.1). Lineage (NCBI taxonomy): Eukaryota > Metazoa > Chordata > Actinopteri > Chaetodontiformes > Chaetodontidae > Chaetodon > Chaetodon trifasciatus. The sequence goes on from JBBMOE010000023.1 coordinate 3,903,387, forward strand.
GAGCTGTTCAAGATCAGATAAATTGCCTCAAGTGATGTCACTTGAGTCCATGCTGGTTGGGGCTGAAGACTACAAGTTTGAAAATTTAACAAGCTGGGGGTGTTGAGTGAGAAAACAGTCATCTTTCCACGCCTCTGTGGCCCACTCCTCATTTCTGCTTGAGGCTAACCGCTAACAGCTGCATTGCCATAACACAGGACAACCGTGGGCGGTCCAGCTGCATTGTGGGTAACGTAGGTGGCTTGTTTTGACAAGGGGGAAGAATGCATGGAATGAAAGAAGACGATATGTTTGGCTCTGCTGCATTTATTTTATTTTCATGTTGCAGGAGTTCATTGCTAAATCTGTGCAGTACTGAAACCAAGTTTTCAAGGCCTTAAATCATTCAGTCAGTTCATGTAACAAGCAAAAAAGCCAAATATTTGGGTTCCATATCTGTTCCAGCTGCTCAAATTTGAGGATTTGTTGTTGCTTTTTCTATCGTCATTCATACCTTTAGAAGTCGGACTGTTGGTCGAACACAACAGGCATTCAAACACATCGCCTTCATTCTGTGGGGTTCATATCTTTCTCACATCTCACACACGTCAAAAATGATTAATCCAAAATGAACATAATCGTTTCAGCCCTGTAGTGGACCTTTCAAACCCGTCCTCTGACTCCTGATGTCCTTTCACCAACAGCTTGTCGTGAACATGTTCAGTTTAACTTTATGTTCTCTTTATTTATCATGTTATTGACGCTCCAGCCTCCTCTTTAGTAAATGTAAGTACACTGTACAGAATCCTGAATAAAGAGTGATATCATTCTCAGCTGTGTTCATTTGTGGACAAAGACTTTTAGATTTGATGCACATATCTTTAACTTTATTTGAGATATCACAAGAAAAAGACATTTGATGGACAAGTTGTCAGGACATTTCGTCTTTTGACTGACATGAGGTTCTTCACAGTCACCAATCTGCACTTCTCAATACTCACACCAATAAAAAAAACAAGATTAAATGCACAGCAACATACACATTACAAATTATAGAATCAGAGTTTCTCAACCTTGGGGTTGGTGCCCCTTTTGGAAGCCTGTTGTTAAGCAGAAAGGAGTCACAGGCAATTTGCAGGACTGATACGCAGATGAAGATGATAAATTCTGATTCATATTCAGAAACAAGCTAAAGAGCAAGAAAGAACACTAGAGCAGTAACTGGAGAGTCACAAAACCTCGAAGGACACGAGGCCATAAACATAATATATAATTACCATTAAGAATACTGCAGACTCAAAAGAAAATGGAATTATGCAAGTCACACGCAACCTAAACCACACACACGTACTCTCATTATATAATCTTACTATATATTTTGTAAGCTATAAATCCAAGATGAGTGACGGCCTTTTATTTGGATGTTGTATTCTATGGAGCTCTAACTGCACACTCGTGTTAGCTTGTTACAAGCCACAAGCTTCTTTGTAATTTGTACAATACCTTTCTAAAATTTTAGGTTCCAACAGCAAATAGTGGGGCAGGAGTAACAAGACAAACACCTCAACGTCTGTAGAAACACTGAATGTCTTTTTTTGTGACCTTCTGCACCTTCTGTGTACCCCATGATTACCTATCATTATGTGTAATGTGATACAAATGTGGACTCGGATGCAGGTTAAAACAATTCTCAACATTGTCTTTTATGGAAATAATGCATTTAGAGGTTTAGTGGAGGTATGTGCTCTCGCTATTTTCTAGCTTGAAATGTGATTTTTTTTTTTGTGCAGCACCTAAAGCTACATCTGCAAAGTTCACTTGAACAGTACATCCTCTTAATTTTGAATGATTTGTGTAAAACCAGTGTAAAAATCTCGGTTTGTTTCCCACCTTATTGGATCCGGAGAAATCAGCAGCTTTTTTGTAGGCCGGGTTTCAAGTTCATGTTGGAGAGACTGGCAGGAGTTCAGCAGGAGGGTGAGGCAGGATGTTAAATCTGATCCTCCACTCAGGCGAAGTACGCGTAGAGAAAAATGTTGATGCTGACCAGCAGGAGTGCGTTCGCACAGCAGAACCTGGACCAGAACACACTCTCTCTAACACTGAGGACTCTGGGAGCTGGAGTCGCTTCTGACCGCCGAGCTGCTGAGATACACAATCCTGCTCCCTGACCACATGTCACCCGCCGCGTTGGCTCAGAGCCTGCTGCACCCCACACACACACACACACACACACACACACAGAGCAGACACAGGAAGTTACTCAAACAGCAACAGTGTGTTTGTGACTGTTCATCACATGATGGCTGGATTTATTTTCCAAGTGTGGTGAATAATCAGACTCTTACCCTGGGAGCTACGGTGGCTGACACTGGACACTTTCTGAAGAGGAATTTCTCTTTGAGGCTCTTCAGTCAGAGTCCACCAGGTCAGGTTACACACCTGGGAAAGCAGAACATGGAACAAAGTTCAATTTATCGGATTACATTTTGGCCTAAATATGGCCTTTACTGTGCATAGAAAAGCTGAATGGACATGTATACTGATGCAAAGGTTCAACATTTTGGGAAATATGCTTTTTCCTGGTCTTACAGAGAATTAGATGAGAAGATTGTTAGCACTCCATCTTAGCTTAGCTTAGCTTAGCTTAGTTTAGCACAAAGACTGTAACAAAGTCCACCTACGACCACCTCCAAAGGCAGATATAATGTATAAATGAGATGCTACTTATTCATTATTGAGCTTTAGAAGTCATAGTATGTTTGTTACAGTTGGACAGAGCCAGGCAAGCTGTTAACTCTTTATTCAGTATTTATTGTGAGATAAGCTGACCAGCTGTCTGTAGCTTCATATCTAACAGACAGACATGAGAGCGGTATCAATCTCAACTTCAAACAAGCACATTTTCCCAAAATGTTGAACTATTCCATTAATGATACACTATTTCTATTCCTCTCCAGGGTGGAGGCTGATGGTTTCACAAATGAAGTTTGACACTCTTTTTGTAAGACAGTCAGGTCAACCTGAAGCCTGAACTTTATAATATTATTAAGTTTTATCTCCATGTGTGATTCAGTTTTGTTCTTGATGTTTATTCTGGGAATTTAATCTTCATTATCAGATAAAATAGAGTCATCACAACAAAATTAATCTAAATCATGGCTATAATATAGCAGATTTTCAGCATTTTTAATGGATATATAGTCCTTACAAACTGTGTGTACAAGACTGCTAATCACAACAAATGTGCCGGTTTTCTACTCTCCTTTTTCTTTTTCTCTTCAAATGTGCTTTGACATGCTGCTGTTTGCTATTTGAGTTCATACACAGGTCAGGCGTAACAAATGGGTCATCAGCAGCGATGAGCTCACCTGAGACTGTACTGAAAGGTTTAGCTCCATGGTTTATTGTTGATCTTGGCATGACCTCTTTGGCTGTCTGTACATGTGGAGGCCAGCCTGCAGATAATGCCTGCTCCTTTACTTTCCTTTCTTTTTTCTTTTCAGTCGATAATATCACAGGTGTTTCAGCAGCAAAACAATTACATAAGGTCACTTTGCTAACAGCTCTGTTATGTACTGTATCTGTGTGTGCACACCTGTTCGTGGGTGGGCGGCGGTGTGAGCAGTGATACAACAGTGACCACGATTGTAGTGAGTCCACAGAGCAGTATGGCGAAATGCAGGTAGTGGACACCACGCAGCACCGCAGGGGCCGAGTCCACAACACCACATCTGGGAGGCGGGAAGGCAAACTCCAGCACCATCCTACACACACCCACCACCAAACCCACCATCAGGCCCCAGAAGGCGCCCTGAACACACACAAACACAAACAGGTTACATTACATGCCTCCCTGAGCTGATCTGCCTGTGTTATTCCCGCTGCCGTCCTGGTTCGCAGCTGGGTGTGTTCACCTCGTAACACTCTCACTTTCCCACCATGATAATCTGTCAGCGTCGTGTCATTCCTCACTTGAGCACACACTCGTGCAGCGACACAAATAACTCTCTGTCTCCGACCAACCTTCAGAAAAGAATGTGATCTGTGCAGTTCGACGTACCACAGCATGTAAAGCAAACATCTGTACCTCTACTTTACTTCTTACTATTCTTATGATTCTGTCTCTTTCTGCTGTGAAAGTGCGACATGAGATACAACATTTACTTTGAGTGATATAATCATGATTGTTTTTCTGATTTCAGTTTAGATAATTCTAAAAAAAAAAAAAGGTGCGCATGCTTTACTGGAGCTAAATCCTTAAATGTGATGTGATAAATATAATGACACTAATTACAGGCTTGATGAGTGTTCTTATGGGTTGCAGTTGCATGTCTGGTTCAAAGACTACAGACACGCGTCGTGCTTCCATGTAAATAGGCCTGTATTGTTTGCTCTCTATACCATCAGTCTATAGTCAGCGTGTGACACATCGTGCGCAATGACTTGTGGTCTTTGACCCCGTGAGTCAACATGAATAAGACTCTTACTGTGATATGCTTGCAGTGTTTATATGAACAAATAAAAAGCTTAGACCTTTTGTGTAACAGTGCTGTGATCCCCTCTCGGTTACTTTTTTTACAGGCACAAGTGAAATGAAAGATCCAAAACAAGGCTGGCTGTGATCTTTTATTACCTCTCCAGTCAAGTCTAAAGGCTTGATTTGAACTGTGCTAAATTTGTGGATGTTTTTAGCTACTGGGTTACCTTTAAGCTTTGTTTTCCACATTTCAGTTTTAATGTGTATTTGTGCTAAATGTTAAAAGAAGGCTAAAGAGGCTGCAGTCACGCCGGCAGCTCTGTGAGGCTGTACTTTGGCACAGAAGTGCTTTGAGGTAAATGCTGATGTCATGCTAACATGCTCACAGTTACAATGCTAACATGCTGATGTTCAGCCGGTATAATGTTTACTAGGTTTGTCATCTTAGCTTTGCGTGTTAGCATGCTAAAATTTGACAATTAGCATTAAACAAGAAGTGCAGTTGAGGCTCTACTTTACAGGCATTCAGCAAAGTGACCTGATGATGGCGCTAGATGTAAAAGTTAAGGGTTCACCAAGTCATTACAGCTCATCTAAAAAGGGAGCATGAACGTCTGTGCAACATTTAATGATAATTTATCCAATATTTGTTGAGACATTTCACGAAGAACTAAAAAAGTCAACCTGCTGGTGGCGCTGCAGGAGAAATCAGAGGATCATTGAAGTCAATAGGATTCATCCTCTGGGGACAATGAAAGTCTGGACAAAAGTTTATGGCAATCCATCAGGTAGTTGTTGGGATATTTCAGTCTGGACCAAAGCGTGGACTGACAGACTGACATACAGATAAAAAATGATTTTAAATAACAGAGATGACCTTTCACATCCAAGTCACCGAATCAGTGTTTGCTGGACTGCTGCCAACCCCTGTTGTAACCCCGGCCGAGTTCATTGCAGACACATTACAGTAAACTAAAACAGACTCTTTGAAGCTTCATTCAGTTAGAAAATGACAATATTTACATTACAGATAAGAAGAAAAACCTTTTCATTCTCACACACTTGAGAAAATGTTCTTTATTTTAGTGGTTACATGACATGTCAGCAGAGAGCAGACACACCCAGAATCTGCTCTATTAAAACTGGGATTCAGTCCTGACAATCCAGCAGACTGGTCTTTACTTGCAGTGGAAAGATGTCTCAGCACACATGTTAGTAGCTCTGGGCTGATATACTTTCGCACCACAGCATTGTTATCTCTTTCACCTCTTTCTGTTAATCTTTATCTTCTAATAATGTCTATCGTTGTTATCAGCCAGAAACTATCGCTTTCATTTCTTAGAGTGCACGTTCATGCTGGTTCTTACTGAGGAAATAATGAGCAATGCACTTCATAAACTGAGCGAATAACACACACATTCATGAGCGCACACACATGTGGACTCCACACCAAGCAGTGAGGGATGTTGGCAGCTGGATCCCATGTGAGTCTAATAAAACAATACAGTGCAGGAGGAGGGACAAACAGTGCAAACCTCAGAAGTACAGAATGTATCGATGAGCACTTCAGTGTCCAGATTGGAATTAAATCTGACTTAAGTTTGGATGTGTTTGCACTAAAGCATGTTTGCTGCGTGTAGTAACAAGTAATATCTTGTGTCTTTGAAGTCATCCCAAACGTGTTCTTAGAAAGAGACTTAATTCTGTTTATTTGTATTATAAAATACGGATGAACTTGAACGTTTCTGATAGTAATTAGTGCTGCAACGATTAGTCGATTCATGAATCACTTCACTGAGAGAAACTGACAACTGATTGTCACATTCTGTCGATGTTATTTAAGTCATTTATAAAGCAGAAATGCCAAATATTTGCAAATGTGAGGATTTTCTTGTTTTTATATCAGTTTGAATTCAATATATTTGGGTTTTAGACTGTTGATCAAACAAAATAATCCCCATTTTCACTATATTATAGACAAATGTAAACAGATTCATTAAAAAAATGAAAATAATGTTTAGTTGGAGCTCTAGCTGTATCATATGGACCTTTGGTGGACTTGCATGTGTTACCTGCTCGTTGGTCCTCTTCCAGAAGACAGCCAGAGTGAAGACAGCAGTGACGGGCGGAGCGAGGTAGCTTGTCACTGACTGGATGTAGACATACAGCTGGCCACTATTGGCTGACTGTAGGATGGGGATCCACACCACGCTCACCACCACCAAGATCACAGTCACGATCCTGGAACAGCATGTACAGAACATCTTTTCACTTTCTCTGCACACAAACTTCCCGTCTTTATTGATTAAAAGTCTACCCTCCAGGATCATGATCACAGCTGGCACCCTTTAGGGTTTAAAGCCTGTGAGGGGCATACCTGCCGACCAGTAGCAGCTCTCTCTCTGAGGCCTGAGGGCGATGTTTCTTCCAGATGTCCATGGTGAAGAGTGTGGAGCTGCTGTTAAAGATGGAGGTCAGCGATGACATCAGAGCAGCCATCATCACTGCTATCATAAGTCCACGCAAGCCTGTAACACACATACAGATGGACAGATGGATGCAGGTCACAAAAAAAGCATATCTGAGTAGTTTACACATTCAGAAATAACAAGATGTCTGAAGTGAGAGTTTTCTCACCGCTTGGCATGAGTTCAATGACCAGTTTGGGAAAGGCGATGTTGGAGCATCCCACCTCGGCTCCGCACACTCGCACGCACTCTTCTGGATCCACACATCCTACAGAGTCTGGAACATGAGGCGGTCACAGGTCATTCACACACAGGTGTTGAGGACGTAACTACTAATACAGAATTCACATTCCTTTGCTGTTATTTCTGCTAGCAGGAGTGAAATACTGCTTACTGTTAGTACAAAAGTAGCTCATTCACAAGGGCAATATGTGGTGCGTTACATATTTTAAAAGAAAAGTGTTGTTAGACTGTATATTGTCATCCAATGCTATTACTGTACTCTCAGTCAAAAATGGTTCCTCTTGGTAAGATCAAAACAACAAATGACAAAATGTGCTCCTTATAATGTAGAAAATTACAATATCTCGCTCTAAGGAATGTAACCTGTCCACTTAAAATTACACAAAATCCTGCTGAAGCTATATATTATTAGTATCGTGAAGTCATTAACCTTCATTAGGAACTTCATGCCAGTGAGCAAATACAGTACATGCATGTACAAAGAACCGTGCATGTGTGTGCACAGCTTCTATAAAACACCATTCTGCTCTTTAACATAATAATAATACACATTCTTCATCATGGGACATCAGTCTTACGAAGAAAAGAGACAAGTTGTAATTTTTCACCCGATTCAGCTCTGATCTTGGGCTTTCAAAAGATCTACCAGACTTTAATCTCTCTAAATCTAATGTGTTTTTTAGATAGTTCAACAATCTGTTAGGTGATTTGAAGTGGTCTCACAACAAGGGTCACCTGTCTGTTTGGTGCACCTCTATCTGGGTAACCTGAGCTCGTTTTAAACTTAAATCAATCAAACGTGACTCAGACATTCGTTAGTTATATCTCACAATGTTTTATCACTAAAAACCCAGCAGACCGTCCAGTGACACACCAGAACCAGCGATCACATGATTAGCTGCAAGTCTGGTTTCTGCATTGCCTAAATAGGACATTTTTGAATCAATACTAAACTAATCTTAAACTCTCAAAACTGAACTATAAGCTCTAAAGGGAGAGTGGAGTCATATTACAGCGGATAAAACGCAATAAAGTCCCATACTGTCAGCTGACCTTATCATACAGGGTTAGTTATTACATTATACGGCAAGATTTCTGTCCCTCTGTCCAAGCAGGAGGGTGGAGTTTCAAGCCTCTCTTTCCTAACTGACTACCGGACACTCCGCCTTTCTGCCCCCGGCGACAGAGCTTCCGTTGCCGGATTCCAGGGTCGGGCACTCACCGGCAGCTCCGCACTGTGCGCTGGACCTCGATGGACTTTCCGTCTGGAGGAAGTTTTTAAAGGAAAGTAAGGAAGAGGTAAACCGACGTGGACTCGATTCCGTTGAAAGCTGAGACCCGTGCGCGTCACCTCGTTGATTTTTACGACTTTTTGTGCTTCGGGGAACTCAACAGTTGACATTTTTCTGAGCAGCTGTGAACCGTAACGGTCAGATTCCCAGCGCGAAAAGAAAAGTGACTCGTCAGCGCAACTTTCAGACTGACTCACCGACAATTTCAACACATTTAAAGGGGGATTAATGACTTCTTTCTTTGTTACAAGTACGTGTTCCGCTTTGGCGTGACTCACTGGCAGACAAACGCATCCACCGGGCCAGCTGCCTGCCTACATGTTGGCCGGGTCCCGCGGCTGGAGCGGCTGAACCGGGGCCACCGCTGGCAGGTGAAAGGCGTGGCGTTGGGCGGGATGCTTTGTTCGAACATCACCTGAGTGAGTGTGTGCGTGTTGGTAACCTGAGATCTGGGCTGAGCTGAGCTGGAGTCTGTGTTGAGGGACTGTAACAGCGGTTTATTTTCCTCACATGAAAATATTGCTGTTCCCTCACGGGCCTCGGGAACACGGACACAACATGAACCGTAATGACGGATCGATCCGTTTGGAGGTTTGACCCTTCGGACCGACGACTGGAAACTGGGTCAGAGTGTTTTCAACACTTAACTATTTATTGACTGGTGGATATTGAGGTCATGGCGTTGTCTCAGATCCAGTGTCTGGACGATCACCACGTCAACTGGCGCGTGAGCGAGAGCAAACCGGAGTTTTTCTACAGCGAGGACCAACGGCTGGCGCTCGAGACTCTCATCTCGAAGGGCCGCGAGGCGTTCACGGACTACATTCACAAAAGTGGCGTCCGGCAGTTCCTCTCGGAACCGGAGCAGGAGCGGATTACACACAAAGCGGAGGCCTACCGGCCCGGGCACGATCATCACCAGAAGCCGGAGACGCCAGGGCCGGGGAACATCACCCCGGGGTCCGAGGTGGAAGGGGGAGATGGTGATGTGTCGCTCCAGTACTGGCCTGACCGGTCTGAGGCCTCAGTAGCGGAGCTGGATCTCGGCTGGCCCGAGGCCATTTCATACCGAGGGGTCACGCGCGTGACCGTGTACACACAACCTCCAGCCGAGGGTCAAACGCACATCAAGGAAGTGGTACGCAAGAGCATTGCATCAGCCCAGAAGGTAGGCAGTGAGGAAGATGATGATGGTGGTGGTGGTGGTGGTGATGATGATGATGATGATGATGATGATGATGATGATCGTGTTATAATGCAGTGGGGATCTCCACCACATCAGACACAGAAAATAACATTAACATCTCACAAGACTTACAAGAAAACACTCTGTTCATGGTAATGTAGGCCTGTAAAACACAGCAGCCAGCATTCAGGAGCTTTCTCTCTTTGTGTAACACACGCACACAAAGAGGCGTTTATTCATCTCTTGTGACTTCTTTTAAGATTACACTTGTGTTACTGAATAGGATTTCATTATATCATAAGGGATTTATCTTCGGCTGCTCCTCCATGTGCTGGACAAATCACACTTTAATGTGAAACAATCCAATGCAAAATCACCACAAGACAGAGGCTCAAAATGCACCACAGCACTGAGTCAACACGCAAACAACCACAGAAGCATCTCAACAGACAGCGAAGTTAGGTTGTGTTTGTTGCAGTGCTATTGAATGCACCACAGGACATTTTCTGGTTGCTCAGCGGACAAAGCAGTTCACTGCCTCAACACCACAAACTACAAAGCGGAGCTTGTCCAACATAGGAAAGTAAAGAACTGAGTAAGAATCGACACAATAAGCCTATTGAGTTTCGAGCTGAAATGACAGGATGATTAATCGATCAGGAAATTAATCAGCTGGTCCCTGCTTCTCCAGTGTATCGTTTGGCAGTTTTTCTCCATCATACTGTAAATGGTAGTAAATTTAGGCATTTTTGCATTTAATCTGCACCAAATTTGTATCTATCTACAGTTAAAGTTTTGGTCTGTCGTCTTCTCTTACAAACCTCAGCACCCTCTCCCCTCTTGTCTCACATGTGGCGCACTCACACATTCACACAACAAAGTTTTAATAACACAAGTCTGATCTTGACACGCTGGTGGAAAAAAAAAAGCCCTGACGTCAGTGAAAACGTTACATGCCAGCGCTCTATACGCAAGCTTTACCTCCATACATGAGCGCTGGCACATGCACGTACAGTTGTCGAGTTTTGCCCCAGAGCAACAAAGACTCCAGTTAAATGGAGTTTTTCACTGCTTGGAAGGCAGCACATCCAGGCATTGACTCGCTGCCAAGGCTGCTGTTCAGCTGAGCTCTGCTAACAGCAAACTGTCCGCTATGTATGCGTTGGAAATGACACGTTATTATGTGTTGCAGCTTGTCTTCTTTGACCCTCTGGTTTTTCTAACTTTATCTAGGACTGACAATACAGTTGATTTGAAATCTGTGGTGAGATGGTTTGGCCTCGAGTCTCCCAAACTTCCTTTTCCCCGAGAAATGTTCTTGCTTCAAGTTGTCAGTCTTTAGTTCTGTAGTTTTGGGATTTAAAACTGGGTGAAAAGTGAATCGACAGTGCAGTGTGAAGAGCGCCATGCTGTCACAAGTATTGCTGTATTGTTGAGCCCACAGAACACACACTGTCCAGCCACTTCACACTCTGTCTCCACTCTGCAAAGCATCCTTTGTTTCTAGAAGCCTCTTCATGGAACACCTATGTTCAGAGCGGTTGTGTTGTTTGTCTTTAATTATACTGTTTACATGCAGTTCTCATAAGTGCCCAGCTTCCTTTAAAAGTTTAATGTGTATAATACTGTCGATAAGAGCAGCGTAAATCAAACTCGCCCTTACAGACCAGGAAACACTAACGCCATGTGTGATTTCCTGTGCGTGTGTGTGTGTGTAGGTGATAGCCGTGGTGATGGATGTGTTTACAGATGTGGATATCTTTCGAGACCTGCTGGATGCGGCCTACAAACGCAGAGTTCCTGTATACATAATGATTGACACGGCTGCAGTCCCCTGCTTTCTTTCCATGTGTGGCAGAGCTGATATGCACCGTGGACACCTAAAGGTATGTATATGCACACACACACACACACACACACACACACACGCACACCCAGATGATGTTTAGATAAGCTGGGAGATGAGCTAGCTGGAGAGATGGCTGCTCTTGATAAGTGTAGGAAAGTTTATTTTATAAAGCTCCAGGTTCAAATATTTTTTGTTCATTAAAGGAACATTTTTCAATAACAGGTATTTTACTATACAAGGGAAATGTCTGAAAGTAGGGCAGATGATGGATGTGGGTCTGACAGGTTTTCGCCTGCAGGACTTGGCTTGGTGCATGCACCATCTAGTTTTTGGCTGCAGGCAGGCTTAAGTTATTCGTTATTCTTTGCCTGTCTGAGTTGAACTGGTCCCGGCAGTAACAGAAAATACTTAATGTTTCATGGGGGTTTTTCTGAATGTTTTGGACTGGCAGCCAGGAAAACACTAAGCGCATTCCCGTCTGTGCTGTAGGCAATTAGATAAACCACGCACTCTCTTCACTTTATGTAACATACCTCTCTTTCATTTCTCCTTCCTCCTTCCTCACAGCTTTAATCACCAGACCTCCCCTGTCTTTCGGCTGCTTTCTTACCTGCAGTCACTGCTGTTGTTATGAGCATTTATGACGCCTGCGCCTTGTGTCTCCTGTGAGATTTCACACAGAACATTTACTTACAAGGATACACTCGGCCTGCAACCACACCCTTATCACAGGGCCAAAGACAAACACAGCAGGGTGTGTCATACAAGCATGCACATACAGCCCATGTTCTAACCTGTAGAGTCAGTCAACATTAACTTATAGTTGTATTCATAAACTGTTTTTGAAAGACAAAAAAACTCATTCTTTTTCGCCTGTATTTCCCTTTTGTTCAATAAAATCCTTCCTGTCATTGACACAACACCCTCGTGGGCCTCTCTCAGCATTAACCCTGTATGTGTGTGTTTGTGTGTGTGTAGAATCTGCGTGTGCGCTGCTGTGGAGGTGTGGAGTTCTTCACACGGTCAGCACAGAAAGTGCGTGGATCACTGAGCCAGAAGTTCCTCCTTGTCGATGGAGACAGAGCCATCTCTGGCTCATACAGGTGAGCAGTGCCCAGCATGCTGTGAGCGTGCATGAACGCAGCGTGTTTCCCTGTGTCCTTTATTGCACTCAGAGCTGCTCTTATAACTATTTAGCATGCATTAAATAACTATGCGGCATGTGAAACAGGTTACACCAGGAGATGAACCCACAGAAACTTTTTCTCTGCAGTTCTCCTTTGCTCTCCAGAGCCTTTTGGTGTTTTTCAGTTCATTGTTTCGGTTTTCTGACCTGCGTCTTTTCTGGTTTGGTTCAGTCTCACCGCTCTCACCCAGTTTCACCCAGTTTCCAGCTGCAGCAGGCAACTGTTTTCAGCAAAAAAGCTATAAAAGCCACAGTACGCTGCCTGCTCAGCTGCAAACAGCAGGCACAGTTAGCAGCAAAGAGACAATCAGCCAGAAACACAGCTACAAATGAAAGCCAATGTCGCTTCATGTCTTCTGCATGTGTGAATAGGCAACTGTTCGCTTGTTCATCGTTTATCATAACAACTTAATCGCTGCTCCCAAGTGGCCAAAAATATCTACCCCCCCCCCAAAAAAAACATTGTGGCTAACAGCTCTGTGAACCAGCAGCATGCAGACCTTCATCTGCCAATGCTAATTTCTGAAAATTAGGCACATCTCCCACCATTATACACCTTTATCTCAACACACATGGACATTTAGTTCACCATTATTGTCATCTGCCTATTTACCAGTATATACGTTATGTGTGCAACATGTGATGCATGACTTTGGGGTGCACAAGTCTGGTGTAATGATCGAACTATAAATTGGCTTTTCTCTGTAGGAGTTCTTAGTTTAGATGGGACAAACATGATCTGAGACAGATTTAGGCGTACAAAAAAGTTTGTAAGCACATTTATAGGGGAGTCACTGCTGTGAATTTATGTTTCCATGTCTGTGTTATTGCAGCTTCACCTGGTCCTCCTCTCGTTTGGACCGTAACCTCATCACTGTGATCACAGGACAGGCAGTGGAGACCTTTGACCTGCAGTTTCGGGAGCTTTACCTCTTGTCCAGAGGTGTGTCTCTCAACAAGGTTCCCATGGTAGATGAACCAATTCCTGACCCGATCCCTCAGGCAGCTCCTGCTCCGGTGTCAGCTGCTGTTGCTAGGAAGCTCATCAATCCCAAATATGCACTTGTTGCCACAGGAACTCACACAAGTCCCTCTTCTTCTGACCAAAATTCCAGCAACAAAAACTCCCAGAATCCCGGAGGCCTTAAAATTATGAAAGGACGTCTCAAACATGTTGCCGAAGAGCCACCCATACATCCGGGATTAGCCAATCTGGAGAAAGCATACCTGATCCCGTACCTGCCCACCTGGCCAGAGCCGGACCCACCAAGCGATGTGATTGGCTTTATCAATATCAGGGATGAAAAGCGAGCCAATCAGGTTCACTTACAGAGGTCAGAGAGGTTCGAGGTCAGCCAGGCTATACGCTTCAGCTCACCACTGATCCTCCCACCAACTGAGGAACCTGTTTCACGTCGGGATGCAAACACTGCAGGAACAGCAGAAAAGCCTTCTGGGAGTACAAGTAAAGACGCCTCTACTCCTGCAAGTCCCACCAATAAACAGCTGAAACAGCAAACACGCAGAGCTCCGAACAATGACCAAATGGATGCAACAGATTCCAGAGGGCCCCCTCAACAGCCAAACTCACCTTTAACGCAAGGGACGCACAAAGGAAATGCACACACCCTTACATCACAAGCCAATGTTACTGCTGATTCACAGCCAACAAACAACGCCAAACAAACTCCAGAGACTCCAGAAACCGCAACACCTCCTGTTCCTAAACGCCGCACGCTGCAGTTAGTCATAGAGCCCTCCGCCTCAGAGCAGCCTGGCCAACCACAGGTCAGTCTGATAAAAATGGACCAATTGGAAAGCCTAGATGGCTTCAGAGAAAAGAGAACTGAGGAGGAGCTGACGCCAGGTCGCATGGCATCGAAGGACGATGGCAGGGACTCTGGTAGCAACGGTGACGGCAGCCAAGACAGCACCAAGGTCATATGTGACCGAGCGGCCAATGATAATCCGTCGAGCGCTTCCACGGTATCAGAAGAGGAGTTTTTTGATTGTTCCCAGCCAGAGCCGAGAGATCTGCTGACCAACGGAGTGACGACAGGGTCAGGTCGTGGGCATCGCCAAGGAGACGGGATCAACATGATGGCCCGCCTCTCTCAGAGCATGCTGGATCTGCGGGAGCCCAGCCAGCCAGAGGACAGCGCTGCCCTCATCCGCCAATCACAGCAGCTCCGCAGACATGGACACGCCTCACCGCACAGGCACATAGGACAGGTGAGCACTCAGGAGAAGTTGTGACAATATTTCTGCTCCTTTGGTGTTGAAACAATTAGTTGATCAATAGCTTAGGTAATTGACAGACGATTGATGGGCAGAAATTAATATTTTAAGTCAATTATTAAGTAAAAATAACATGTATTTGCTTGTTCCATGTTGTCAAATGTGAGACTTTGCTGCTTTTTTTGTCTTATAACCATGTAAATCTCTGGATTTTAGACTGTTGGTCCAGAGTCTGGGAAATTGTGATGGGCATTTTGAATTGTTTTCTCATATTTTAGTTTAATTGAAATAATCATCAGATTCATTGAGAATGAAAAGAATAGTTAATTGTGGAGGTGAATTGAGAGAGTTATTTTTCCTTTTTGACTGAATATCATTTGGTTTTGGACAGTTGGTTGGACAATGGAGACATCGTTGTGGGCTTACGGAAAATGTGTTGGGTGTTGTTCACTATTCTCCCACGTTTTATAGACTAAATGATTAATCGGTTAATTGAAATAATAATGAAGAGATTATTCGTTAATGGAAGTAGTTAACAGCCCGAGTAGATGATGACACTATGCTTGTCTTAATCTTTTAAGTCTTTTTTTTTAGTGTTTCATGAGTAATAACTGAAAAAAACAAGTGCAGAGGTTCTTAGGAATAACGTTTTCCATGACTAAGTAAAGAAAGACATAGTTTCTCTCTCACACACAAATTTATACAGATCCCACTAAAAATGGGTGTGTTTCACCAGTAGTGTCAAAACAAGCCACTGCCTGCTTCCAGTAAACAGGTCATGTCTTCTTCCAAATTGAAAGGTGTGTGTATGCATGTGCGAGTAGCTGCCTGCATGTGTGTGCGTATACCTGGATAAAGAGCTCGGCTGATCATGCCAGGGAGGATGATGAAGATGAAGGGCAGCATCTTCAGATAGGCAGCCAGGATTGATGCTCCTTTCACGTGACTCATGTTTTTAGCAGACAGGGACCGTTGTACAATCACCTACATATTCACAAACACAAGTACTAACAATAATAGCACCAACTTTATTTATATGTGGCACTTTTCAAAAGACACAAAACCAAGAAATGTATAGTATAACAAAGCATACACAGGAAATGTATGCAATTCTAAAAAGAATGTGTATATAGTCAAGAGCTTGTCCCTTATGTGCCTTCAAAATCATTAAAATAGACTCTAGAAGACACAGGCAGCCAGTGCAAAATGTGCCACAATGAGTGTTCAGTCTTCTATGGGATCCTATGTGTCGTCTTGCTGCAACATTCTGAAGCAGTTGACCAGTTTCTTACAGTTTTTAACTTGAACTGAAACAGGCTTGTAGTGTGCTCAGTCTTAAGGCATCATGCGAATCAAAGGAGAAGTAGATGGAGGAATCGTCAGCATTTAATTGGAAACTAACATGATGCTTTGGAAATATTTGAACAGAGAAGAGTAAAGGACCGAGGATTGATCCCTGAGGTGCTCCGTGTATGAAATGCGTAGTGGAGGATTTACAGTCTCTTGTAGCCACACAACGTCAACATGTCACTCTTCTGGTCTCCATGATGTCCTACTCATCTCTGTTCGTCTTCTCCATGTGTTTAGTTGTTCCAGACCTCGAGATCTCCAGGTCGTGAATCGCGACAGAGAGGAGCTAAAGTAGTCCTTGCCAAACCAGGAAGTTTTCACCGCCCCACCCGAGCGTCCGGCCCCGTGATTGGAGGACACCGTTACTGGCAGGGTCAGACGCTGCAGCCTGACTCTTCTCAGCTGCGCGTAGAGACACGCTCAGGACGGTCACCACGACGCCACAGCCCGGGTTACAGGAAGGGGGATGGCACCTCACCACAGCCGCCACCCAACCCATCAGGGCTGCTAGCTGGAGTATCTTTCTCAAAACTGAGCAATTTAAGACACTTAAGGGCACGAGGTGGAGGGTCGCAGAAGAAAGTGTCTCAAAATAACAAGGCTGACAGGTAGAACTGTGAGCCAGTGCAGGTACTCAAGGATGACTGTTGACACGGTCTTCCAGCTGAGAAATTGGTGACTCCTCAGTGTGGACTCTTCTCTGTCTCCAGCATGTGTGTCATGCCCTATTTTCAAACCCTGAGTCTGAACATATAGAGACTGTTTAATTGGGATTTTTGACAATGTCAACAGGAGTTGGCAGTTTGATTTGATGATATGTTTAAGAGGTATTGTCAGTAAATGAATTACATCACTGTTCAGTCCAGTGGTTAAAGGTTAAAGGCTTTTGACTGGATGGTGTCCGTTGGGAAATAAACTCTGATGATATATCAGCTGATGTTTGTATGTATACAAATCTGTGCTTAAAGACACACTTTTTGGCATGGAGCCCTACAATTGGTTCACCAATGAGCTGTAATGAGATTTCTACCAGCTCAGTCATCTGGCACTTCAGTATTGCTTTTCTTTTTCTGAATTTTGCACTGTGCAAAATGAAAGATCATGGCAGATCAGCCGATTATGTCCCCCCACTGATTTAAGAGTCAGGTTTCATGTTGATGCCAATGTGATTGATGATGATGGTGCGAGGGTAAGGCTGCTGTGTTGATTGTTTTCACGTATTTTTGCAGATGTACTGGATGACCTGTGCAGATGTAGAGAACTGGTTTATATGCAATTTTGAATACTGACATGGGACCGAAAGGTAATGTTGTAAATAAAAAGCAGATTGTTGGAAATAATCCACAGCAGTTTGATGACTGTGTACGTGTACTGTGAGGTATTTTTAAGTATGGATACTTTTGCCTCATAGACTGCAGAAAAATATAATTGTAGCTTTTAGGTTTCTCAAAGTATTTTCGAAGCCTGGAGTTTGGGTTTGGCACAAAATCATCATCAGGGCAATGGGGTGTTTTTTTTTTTCTTTTGCTTGGATTTGTGGACTCAGCCACACTAGCAGAAATGGGTCTGTTAGGGCACGTAGTAAGAACAAAACCCACTAAACTGTTCAGTGAGATTGAAAGTTGATTCTTCAGATAGATGTCAAGACAATCTGACCACATGGTCCGTTCAGTAGATCTTGAGTATTTTATCATACTTCATTGGTTGAGAAAACAGTCACAGACAGATTATTACCAAAACTGTGTGCTGGAATATTTTGTAGTAACTTTGTTGTTCAGCTATGACCAAACCCACGTCCTGTTCCTTCAGCAAACACAGTTTACCAATATTTTGAGTGTGCTCACTTTCTATTGAACTTATCAGGTATTAACAGACCAGTGGATTCAAGTAAGGTCTGGAGGGTCAGGCGGTGATATTGATTTGTGCCTTTCAGCATTAAGTTGGTTGGTCAGAAACTGCCATAACTAATAAAAAGAGCTGTTCTAAGTGGTTCCTTTTGAATGTTTTTAATGGGAAAATCATTTTTAAAAATACCTCTACAACACATGTGAGTAGATGTCAGTACCTGCATGTCATAAATAAAAAAAAAAACTGTGTTACTTAAGTATTTGATTTTTTTGAGAGAAAAGTTAAGAGTTTTCCTCTTCAC
The DNA here is from genome assembly GCA_037975065.1 of Chaetodon trifasciatus. Classification (NCBI taxonomy): domain Eukaryota; kingdom Metazoa; phylum Chordata; class Actinopteri; order Chaetodontiformes; family Chaetodontidae; genus Chaetodon; species Chaetodon trifasciatus. Next base: position 3,921,807 of record JBBMOE010000023.1, read on the forward strand.
TTCAATGTAGGGAATGATTTTTTTGGCCAACCTCGAGCGACCATTAGAGGAACTGTATTATAAGTCGAATCTGAAGCTGGTTTCTGATGCTTTTCCTGCACATGCTTGTGTTTGTATGTGTGTAAACGTACCTGGTCAGAGCACCAGTACCAGGTGGCCAGTATGGTGAGCCCCAGAGTCATGCCGGGCCAGGGCAGGTCTCCAGTGACGGCGTCTCTGAACAGGTGCATGGCGTCCTGGCGTGGCAGGTGGCAGGTACTGTTGGGAATGATCTTACTGGGCACCGCCATGCTGTACACACGCTCCAGGTTGCCATAGCCGCCGATCTTGTTGAAGGCTGTGGACCGGGATCACAAAACTCCAGCTATACAACCCTTAAGATAACTGCAGTTGTTGTGTTTGTTTACTCGGGATGATAACTGTACAAACCAGTGATTGTTAAGATGATCGCTCCGATTATCATGACAAATGTCTGCAGAGTGTCTGTGTAGATGACAGCAGCAAGACCACCTGAAAGGAAGGGAGTGTGCGTGATGGGACTCTTTAATATCAGCCGACAGCATTCCAGCGTGTCTAAAAATCATTAAACTAGTTATACTGGATCTAATTATGCATGTGTGTGCGGTTGTTTGTGTACCTGCAATAGTGTAGAGAGCAGTGACCACCAGCATGAGGACAGTGGACAGGTAGAGGTTCCACCCCAGACACACCTGAACAAACAAGGCTCCAGAGTACAGGTCAGTCTGGTGACGGAAACACAAGACATCAGTCAGCAATGCCAGCAAAGATTCAATCTCAGAGCAGATAATGGTGCAAAATGGCGCCGTACTGATATCTTTGTGAAAACGGACAACAGCAGTGAGAGGACAGCCAGGTAGGTTCTGATCCTCTCTCCTCCGAAACGACGGCCCAGGTACTCCGGCATTGTCACGATCTGAACACACACATTTCAGTTACTCTCAAAACACACCACAGCTACACAGAAGATGCAAACTTGAGAAGCTCCACATGGTCTTAAGAGCCCAGTATGATCTGCCAATCAGCAGCTGGTGAGCATGGACAAGCCTGGTGTGCTCACACTTCCACTGTTTTTCATGTAATTCTGTACCAACAAATAGATTTTTGTTGTTTGCTATTAAAAGACAGTTGTGTGTACGTGTGGTTTAGTGTAACACCCTGCTGGGGAATTTTCAAGGCGCCTCATGTCTCTTGGCACCAAAGTGTACCTGCTGAACCAGCCTTAACAAGCAGACAGGCACAGTGTGTGTGTGTGTGTGTGTGTGTGTGTGTGTGTGTGTGTGTGTGTGTGTGTGTTCATGTGTGTATGCAAACTAACCCCTGAGGAGATGTAGACTGGCACAAATACCCAGGCCAGAGCCAGCAACACATAAGTGGCCTGTGAGAAAGAAGGAAAGGAGACAGAAAGAGGACAGAGAGGTTCACAGGAATGTCCACCAGAGTGGCCTCAGGTGGAAAAATGTCTCTGTGCAAACTGAGGTAAAACTTTTATGTCTTTTAGCTCAGACTCTGCCTCCTGAGCTGTACACCTCCTAAAACAGCTGAATGGCATAAAAACATCTCTCTGCTGCTGCCCTCTGCAGCTGGCTGCCTGCAACAGCAGTAAAGCAAGTCATTGTGTCTCTTTGGTCTAGACAGCCATGTTCAAAGAGCTAATTAGATTAAATTGTTATTACAAAGATGCTGTCAGTTGTTTTCTTTTCAGACGCAATAAGGAAATTGGAGCTGTAAGCTGTTTTTCATACACAAATACTGCATTACACGACAAGGTGTTCAGTTACTACGAACAGATTAGAGCAGCATCTCGTAATGTTCTGTTGAATGGATGGATGTCTGTCAACTCACATTCCATTCAAAGCCGGTGACGGCGATGCCTCCAGCGGCTCCAGTCCCAGCCAGACCAATAAACAATCCTGAGCCTTCTGAGCTGGCAAAGAGAGACGCTCCAATCTGCCAAGAAGCAAAAGCACCAAAAGAACAATGTAGAAATACTCTGGAACGAGTAGAAGTCCTGCATTTATAATCTTACTTAAGTATTAGCAATAAACTGTACTTAAAGTATTGTAGTAGTAGTAGGAACAAATATATTACACTGCTTTCAAAGCTGGTGAATCCTTGCAAAAGCAACATTTTACTACCAAAGTGTTTGTAGTTTAACTGATTCATGAAGAGTTAAGATGTTTAGTGCTGTGGTTCCCTGTTTGGGGGTCAGGCCCCTTCCAAAGGGTCATAAGTCTGAGGTGTCATGAGTAATGAGGAAGAAAAGAAGAAAAAAACTTCTGATACACAAATTAATAATATTTGTTGTACTTTTCTCTTTTACCTCTTTGGGCCTCAACAGTTATATTCAGATTAAACCATCCTGGAAGTGCTAACAACCCATGAGACGCTGCTTTTTGTCACAAGTTGGTCACAAACAGTGTGTTGTGTTTATCACATTATCACATTTTTCATGATCATGAGACACACACACACACACACACACACACACACACACACACACACACACACACACACTCACCGGCCACCAGGCCATGTCCCGTCCAGCCAGGAAATATCCGCTCAGAGTGTTCCTGCTCACCCTGCATGATGACTGACAGAGAAAACCGTCAAACATCAAACAAGAGCATCCACACACACACATATACACACACAGGGAGAACACACACACATACACCTCTGACTCTCACCCAGATGCCCACAGCGAGGTTGAGAAGAAAGTAGGTTGCTATGACAATGATGTCCGAGAAGCTGAAGGACTGAGGCAGGTCGTAGAAGTTGATGGTGGAGTTGGTCATCCTCGGCGTCCACAGCAGTGCGCACACACAGTTGAAAACACAGCCAAAACACACAGGTTTGCCCCCTGTACTGCTCTGTCCTCACAGCCACACACACTCTCACACACCTGTTGATTCTAACCCTTACACCTGTGCAGTCAGTCTCATCGACTCCCTCTCATAATCTGACACCCTGCAAACACCTCAAACACCAAGAGGAACACATTACACTCTGTCTCATAAAGAACCAGTCTCACTAACATGAACACACACACACACACAGTCAAACACACACTCCGGCCCGTGGTAAAGGTCCCTCCTCGGCTTGGCTACAAGCTGAGCTCGCTGTTGTAGCGAGCTTGACGCAGTGCGTGTGTGAAGAGGGCAGTCCTTTGGTCGAATTGATGATTAAACACATCACCTTAATGTGGCACCTGCAGCGCTGACACACATGCTGTGCTAGGGGATAATGGAGTGCACAGTATGGGTGAGCAGTGGAGTACAGCAGATGCTCATGTGGACCAGAGTCCGTGTTGATGCGCGCACACACACACACTCTCACACACACAGATGGTCAATCATTGGCGATGACAAGTTTATAATCATTAGCGTCTAAACCCACAAACATCTGCTGGTACGTGCTAAGTAGGGTCAGTGAAAGTGTGTGAGAGAGAAACAGACTGAGCACTTTCTTAGCTGTTTATGGTTTCATTCAGTAACTTTTAGGAAGGAATCAGTAAATCTATAAGAAGCTTTTCACTCCAGTAAGAGCCAACAGTGACAGCCATGACACCAAATCTTACAAAATGAGTTTTTTGAAGGAATTTCTTCCAGTAATTAAATGTTTGATGATAGATGCATTTGTACTTTTGCATTATAGGCTGGACACAAATAATGTTTTGGAAAGCAATCCTACTTTATAATGCTCGATATCATACGTATTAATTTGTATTTCTAGATGACTCTTACAGTTACGGGTTTAAAAACTGAGCCTGATCTGCTCAGTTTAACAGCACGTGATGGATGTTTGATCATTTCTTTATGCCTTGGACATGTTGCAACAGCCCTGCTGAGAAATGCTGTGTGAGATATGAGTTACAGTGGAAATACTTGTAAGCACAAGCTTGGGGATTTCTCTTTAGATGGACGTGTTTGTATTGAAGTTTTAAGGGAAAGTTCGCCCTAAAATAGAACCCCCTGTCTTTTAAATCACTTATAAATCACCGAACATGCTCAGTATACAGAACAACATTACTGTTGTCTTTTCAAAGTAGTTTTATTATATTCCACATTTACTGTTAATTGATTAACGTGCATGTGTGATAGTACAAGAAATACTGATATAACTAGAAGCATCCTCAGACACCATCCTGATGAAAGCTCATTGGTTAATTCTATTGTCCCTGTGCTGAAACACACACTTGCCTGCACCTCGCAGTGTGCCTCTAAATCAGAACTTTTTACTTTAATCCCAACACATCTGGACATTTTTCACTGAGCGACCACATGAGAGGACGAGAAGTCCGAGAGGAAGAGACAAATAGGGCTGAGTGAGTTTTCCTCTCATGCTCCCTGGTGTGAAATTAACTCAGTGTCACACACAAACTGCTGGCCGGTGTTTGTCCGCTATAAGGAGCAGATGGTGGCGACAGAGACACCCTGACGTCACACACATCATCATTAATCTCACACACACACAGAACAAGATGTCAAATCTTAAGATGGACGAAGGCTTTGTGTGCAACAAAAAGACGGAGAAAAGTAGGTAAATACATGAATGGGTGTTATTAATACATCTTTATGTCATAGGTGTTGTCTCAGTATAGAGAGACAAAGACAAGCTTACTGTACACAGTCATGCTTTTGTGTCTCCATGCACACCTTAACATGCTCCACTTGTCATGTGTATGTGAGAGTCTCTGTGTGTCCTGTGGGTGAATATGGGACGTGACAGTCTGCAGTAGGGATTGAGGAGGAACATTCTGCAGCCCAGAATTTAGACAAGCTACAGATCAAAAGAGATGAAACTCACATTTTGAACATCTTATTCCATATACTTTCTCAGAGCATTATTTGTGAATTTGTGTATTAATTACATTGAGTTTTAATTATGAACTTTACCTTGTTTTTAGCCAGTGAACAGCTCTTGGTGGTTTTTATATTTGGTTACAAGCACCCTTCATTCAGATAACATTATTTGGAAATTAACTAAAAATTGAAAAAAAAAAAAAAAAAAAACAACGCCCAGGGAGTCAGTCATTAATTGTCAGTAGTCCTACTTCAAACGCAATTTCAAAGTACATCACACAAAGGAAACACATACAGTACACTTAATTATGATAATTAAGAACCAAGCCCAACAATTTACAAAATTAAAACTTTATTTTTAAGTAGACTACGTGTAAGGCTTTAGATAAAAATAAACATAAAATCAAGTACAGCAGGACGTAACATGTGAAACTGTGATAAAGGTGATTATTTACTAAAACACAGTATAATTATCGTTACGTACCTTCATATTAAGACATAAACATGGTCTTTCGTTTGGCGCCACCCTCAGGCCAACCTTTTTATTTTTCGTCACAGTGCATGATGGGAGCCGGGAAAGTTTTCATAACCAATCAGAGGACTGGGATTCGCTTTACCCGGAAGTAATACATCACAACAAAAAATTGCCGGGAAATCTGCTCGGCCGAAGTGTCTGCTGAAACAGTGAAGAGGATATTTATGGAAACATCTTTTAGAGAGTGTTTGTCTTCAGAATAAACAAATTATCGTGTCTCTGGTTGTATCGTGTCCCCGTCCAAGCCGAAATGGACGAATATGACGAACTGTTCGAGATCCAGGATGACTTCGAGGACCAGTACGCCGACGAGCTGGAAGTGTTGGCTCAGATGGAGGGTGAGGACAAGCTAGCTAACAAACTTTTGTATTACTAGTAATGTAATATTTATTCCTAAATACAGGGCTTTTGTTACACTTGAGTGTAAGCTTTTCTGTTAATCTCGTTAACATACTGTTGACCAGTGAAGCGGACTTCGTCATAAACATGAACTTTATAGTCCAAACACACAGATCTCTGTCTCTGCTTTGGCCTGTTGTTGCTTCTGCCATAACTTCATGTCTAGTTTCTAGTGAAACATTAAGTCAGCTCACATTCTTGGACGAATCTAACTTAGCACTCACTTGGTTGTTTTAATTTCCCCTCCAAGTAGCTTTAAGGTTGGAAAAATTAAATTAATTCACACTCATATATATATATATAATGTTATCAGTTACTCTCTGTTAATTGCCAGCTAACAGCTTCAGTTTTAATTGTGCATATCTTGAATGGCTCAGAGGACTCTGCTAGGCCAGGCAGACGTCAGAAAAATGGTCCAGGAGACGACATTTCTGATGTAGAGCACCTGCTGGATGATCATCCTACCAGTGAGTTCACCCTGAGACTTCACAGGTGTTTTGTCCTGTTTCTTTGGTGGTGTGTGTTTGTACCTGAACTCTGACTTTGTCCCTGCAGCCCCAAAGGCGAAGCGGCAGAAGCAGGATGCAGGAGTGTCCAAGCGGCTTTTCAGCTCACTGCAGACTCAAGAGAGCAAAGCCCCGTCACAGGGTTATGACATCACACCGCCGTCCTCTCCAGAGCAGTATGAAGCCCCTCACACCGTCAGGTAGGATGCATGGGTAGACACAACACCTGCTAATAGAGATCTCCATCAGTAAACATCACATAAGGGGTTTCCCAAAAGCCTAAATGTTTCACAACATAAGCAAGGGGAGAGCATTTTTATGCAAGAGTCACTTAAAGGCAACACATCTCAAGGAAGAAGCACGGCAGAGTAATTCAAGAGACTCAGAAGCTCTTGTTTGGATGAGGAAGAGCTGCAGCTGGTGACACGTCACGACCTGTTTAGACTAATGAACCGCCTTTTCGTTCTTTATATACTCTATATTTCAATACTGAAATGATTGAGCCAATGGATCATTTTATTTTGATTGTTGTTCAGACAATAAGTAGGAATTTAAAGATGTAACATTGTCCTGTTGCAACATGTGACGTTTATCATTAGTCACATTTTCTGTATTGAATAATATATCTGTCATTAAAACAGATCAATAAATTACAAATTGCAGCCTTTGATACTCAGTGCGACAGGCTTCTGAACATGCTCGTGTGTTTTAGGTCTACTCCAGCCGTGTTGGATATCAGCGGCTTTGCTGCTTTCCCAGAGACCCCCAGGCGACCTCCCACAGCGTCACTGCATGTGCTGAGGCGGCCTCCTTTAGAGGGAGAGTACATCAGTGTGACAGACTCATCGGGGACTCGGATCTACCTCAGACAGAAAGAAGACACAGGGACGAAGGTTAAACCTCTCAGCAGTGATTCATCTGTGATGTTGAATGTTTTTCGTCCTAAACTCTGACTCATACCTCTTATGTCCAGCTTCTATATATTATATATTATATTTCTGTATCTTTTTGCCTTTATACTTGGGTTTTCCTCCAGATGGTGGACTCCAGAATGGCACCAAACTCCCAGGGTGCACTGGGGCTGCTGGCACTGCCAATAGGCGTGCTGAGAGAACAAGAGGCAGAGAGGGTGGGTGACTAAGGCTGCTGTTGTTTGTGTGTGATCTGTAGCATGCACAGAACCACACTGAAGTCACATGTGCTCAATCAATGCTATCGGTTTCCCTCATCCAAATATTTGATCATGATTAGCCGAGGAACGGCGTGTACCTGCACCCAGAAAACAAAACAATACGTGCACCTACCTCATCTTGTAATAAACAAATGTTTTCTATTCTTACATAATAGAAGCCTGTAAGTCTGAATTATATTTGACACATTCATTTATTTGAAAAATTGATGCATTACTCTCATAACGTCAGCACTGAAATAAAACATACCCGTGACTTCTTTAGTGTTTACATACAGTAATTCACTTTACTTGTGAATGTAGGTTGTGCTGTATCCCAGACATCCTGTATTTTAACATGTATTGAGACAAGGCAAGGCAAATTTATTTCTATAGCACAATTCATACACCAGGCAATTCAAAGTGCTTTACAGAAGCATAAAAATCATACGTTTCAAAGAAAGAAAGAAAGATTAGAAGGGAATAGAAAAATAAAAATAAAATGCAATTAAAGGAAAATTAAAAACAGAAGCCAGTAAAAGACAATAATTTAGTAAACTCTACAGCACAGAACAATAGGAATGTGTCAGCACATATTTTGTGAACTCTTTGGCTGTTAAGGTTGCAGATTTTTTACAAAATTTCTTCTCTTTCTTTGAAATCCTGCAGCGTCACCGTCAGGTTGTGGAAGAATCTCAGCGTCTCACAGAGCTGCTGACCAGGTAAGTCACCACACCGAACACCTGATTACATGCAGTATGTGGTTTTTAATTTTCTTCTTGAATTTGTGTCGCATCCCAGCAGCGTGAATGATGTGTTTGTTGAGCCTGAAAGCACAGAAGATAAAGAGAATGATGATCCTGAAGACACAGAGGGACAAACCTCTCGACTCTGGGTGGACAGATTCTCTCCCCGACACTACACAGAGCTTCTCAGTGATGATGTAAGGAATATTAAGTGTCTGTGTAACTTCACCTCCATGTCTACAAACATACTCTAAGTGATAAGTCCAAGTATCCTGCACTGATGCCAGCTGTGTGCGACCGTTTCATTGTAGTTTACCAACCGCTGTCTGCTCAAGTGGTTGAAACTTTGGGACACTGTCGTGTTCGGGAGAGAGAGGAAGTCCCGCCCTGCTCGGTCTGACAGGCAGGCTCCCATCCAGAACTCGTTTAAACCCAATCAAACCAATCAGAATCCGAATCGCTTCAAGAGCAAGATTGAGATCACAGAGGAGCTGCTGGAAGCTGAACTGGACCAGTACAAACGACCCAAAATGAAGGTGAACACACCTGCGTTCACACGTAGTACACTTTCAGTTTAATGACCTTTAGCTGTTGTACAGCATCTCATTTATTTTGTTTTTCTCCAGGTGGCATTGTTGTCTGGTCCTCCAGGTTTGGGAAAGACCACTCTGGCTCATGTCATAGCAAAGCATGCTGGGTACAATGTGGTGGAAATCAATGCCAGGTTTGATAAACCTTATTAAAACTGACCTAATAATAAGAGTAAATAATAAGAATTAGGTTTACAATAATCCTCCTTCTGGGACCTCAGCGGCACTGTTGATGTCTTTCCAGTGATGATCGCAGCGCAGAAGTGTTCCAGAAACGCATCGACACAGCAACTCAGATGAAGTCAGTTTTAGGAGCCAACGAGAGGCCGAACTGCCTCATTATTGATGAGATCGATGGAGCGCCTGCGGTACGTTCTGGACTCTTAAAGGCTCCACATTCACTGCTGCTAGATGTCTCACCTCGCAGAACCTTTTAAAATCAGAAAAACCCAGCAGCATAACCCTTTTTTTTTCTTCATCTGTGGTGTTTGATAGGCTGCAATCAATATCCTGTTAGCAGCTCTGAACAGGAAAGACGGGCACGGCGGGGAGGCTGGTACAGAGACCGCGAAGAAGAAAAAGAAGAAGGAGTCCATCCTGCTTCGACCAATCATCTGCATCTGTAACGACCTGTAAGAGAGACGCTGTCTGACAGGAGCATCAAAGAGGAAGTTGTAGATTTTTGCAGGCATTTCCTTTGCAGCCGTTGTCAGATTACCTCTCTTTCCTTTTAGCTATGTTCCAGCTCTCAGACCTCTGAGGCAGCAGGCGTTCCTCTTGACTTTCCCGCAGACTCAGCCTTCCCGCCTTGTACAGAGGCTGTCAGAGGTCAGCTATAGTTCAAGGAACACACAAACATTTGCAAACACCCCAACAATCCAGGTTTACACTGAGGTTTGTGTGCAGATCTCGCTCCGGCAGGGGTTGAAGGCAGACACGGGCACTCTGATGTCGCTGTGCGAGAAGACGGACAACGACATCAGGTCCTGCATCAACACGCTGCAGGTGAGTGGCGTCACTGTGGAGGACAGGCTGTCGGTTGCATGAGCAGTTCGCTGGTATGCAGCATGTGTTCTTGTCTGTGCAGTTCCTCCACGGTCGCGGCCACAAGCAGGTGGACGTCAAGACCATCCAGAGTGTCTCTGTGGGGCAGAAGGACCAGAACAAAGGCTTGTTCCATCTGTGGCAGGAGATCTTCCAGTTACAGCGCACGAAACGGTACAGTACGTCGTGCCAGAGATTTTCCTCAGGATTCGTGCAAAGCCTTCAGAGTTTTTTTTTATATATATATATTTTTATTGGATACCAGCATTTCACAAGCATCAATACAAGATATACAGTTATTCCATAGCTGTTTTCCTTATTTTGTTTTATGGAACATTAGAGCAAAGAACCAGAAAAAGAACATCCCTCAAGAATAAAGAGGGAGAGAAAATAAGTGAATAAATAAACAAATAAGTAAAAATAAATGCATATGTACTTAATTAGTTGGTGAAGATAAATGTGTACATACATATAAATAAGGACATAAAATAAAATATAAAGGGAGGCGGAAAAGTATAAATGACTAATAGTAATAATAAAATTAATAGATAAATAAATTAAAGATGCCAAGTGTGCTCACTAAAAAAATTGATAAAATGAAAAATAGGATGTGTCAGATTAGTTCAGTTAGGGTCCAGAGAGGTGAGGGTGTTTACATATGTGATGAGAGGTTGCCATCTTTTATAAAAACTGGCTGCTGAGCCTCTTGAGGAATATTTAACTTTTTCCAAAGAGAGAAAAGACATTAAATCACTTAACCAGGAAACAGTAGGAGGAGCGTTCGGGCTTTTCCAATGTAGTAGAATACGTCTGCGGGCTATGAGCGGGTCAAAAGCAACAACTCAGTGAGACTAGTTGGAGTACAAGGTACCCCAAAAATGGATATCAGTGGGCAGGGTTCTAACTTGATATTGAGGGCATTGTTTAACAATTTAAAAAAACATGACCAGAATTTGACCAGTTGGTCTGCTGGGGATGAACCACATCTATCACAGATATCATTTGTGCCTGGAAATAGCCTACTGAGTCTGTTTTTTGTGAAATGAATTTTGTGGAGAACCTTAAATTGGATTAAACTAAGACGAGCACAAGAAGATGTAGAATTGACCCTGATTGGCGCCTCTCTCCACCACCCATCTGTCAAATCAAGGCCAAGCTCCCTTTCCCAACTCTCCCTGACCCTCACAAGGGATGTTCGAAGAAGATATGAGGTCAAATAATAGTGAAATCTAAAGCCTTCAGAGTTTGAACAATGAGTTTGTTTTTTCAGGAAACGTATCGGTGAGGGGTTTGAGGAGGCGCCAGGTTCAGGAAGTGGAGCTCAGAGGTTTCAGCACATTCTACACTTGGCTTCATCGAGTGGCGAGTATGAAAAGGTTTCTCAGGTAATGAACCCATGCTTTTCTTTTGTACGTTTGTAAAGCGCTACATGATGACGTCTTAGGTCTGATATCAGGCTGAACGTCTGTCTCCTCTCCTCAGGGACTGTATGATAATTATCTGTCCATGCGTGTGAGGGACCCCAACCTGCACAGCGTGTGCGAGGCTCTGGATTGGCTGTCGTTCTCAGACCGGCTGAACCAAGTGATGCTGCACGGTCAGAACTTCTCCCTGATGAGATACCTGCCCTTCCTGCCCATCACTTTCCACTTCCTGTTTGCCCACACACACGTGCCCCGCATCAGCTATCCCCACAGCCAGCACGAGGTACTGATACTGTAAGCTCTATCAAATAGAAATCAAATAAAGATAATAGCAGTAGAGACGTCATCACTGAGTCACTCTCGTGTCCTCTTCAGGCCTCCTCTCAGCTACTCAGCAGCAGGAACGCTTTGTCCACCATGTTGGCTGACATCCCAGCGTGCATCAGGACGAGGATCAGCCCGCTCAGCCTGACCCTCGATATGCTCACACTGCTCCTCGACATCATCTGTCCCAAACTACGACCTGTACGTGAGCGCATGTACAGTGCACGTCTGTGTGTGTGTGTGTGTGTGTGTGTGCGTGTGCGCATAACCAGGTTTTGCAGCCCTGTTTATCATATATGAGCCTGAGACAAAATACACATGAAGTTATATGATTTTAGTGTTAACTTAAATGTAAAAGATGAGATAATAAGACATATTTACATAGACGTTAATAAAACAATGCCATATTTATTTAGTAACATCAGTGTAAAGGTTAGATTTCGGGCCAGATGTGCATCAGGTGTCTTTCTCCTCAGTGCATGTGTGGCTGGGTGGTATGAGTGGAAGGCGAGACAGCAGAAAACGTTTGGTGTTTAAAGCCTCGTGTGCTGCGGAGGAGGTGACACGTGTTTGATAGACTTGAGCTGAAGCTGGTCTCACAATCGCTATGTGTGTTCTCAAGGTCAATAATGAGCCCGGGTCAGCCTTGAAAAGACGAAATGGGGGCGAGGAGGAGGGGGTTCAGCACATTACGTGTAACTGAATCGATCGGCTGTTTCTCGTCTCAAATCCTGTTTGTTTCTTCCAGGTGAATCCGCAGCTGTTCAGCAGCAGAGAGAAGGAGCAGATGCGAGAGCTGATCAACACCATGCTGGCGTACAACCTCTCATACAGGCAGGACCGCACGCCCGAGGGACAGTACACATACGTACTGGAGCCGTGAGTACACACACACACACACACACACACACACACACACACACACACACACACTGTATGTTACATGTGGACACATGCAGAGCAGATGTGTGTTTCTGTGGTGCTGAAGGTCAGAGCTCTTGTCCACTCTGTGGTTCTCTGCATGGAGGCTTAGAGAGTAATCCCCTTAACACCTGGTGTGTGTGTGTGTGTGTGTGTGTGTGTGTGTGTGTGTGTGTGTGTGTGTGTGTGTGTGTGTGTGTGTGAGGTGGCATTGGTGTGAGTAGCAAGCTGCAAAGCCTCACTGTTGGGTTACAGGTGAACAGATAAGTGATGAGTAAATGAGGTTGGAGTCATCAGAGCAGTCAAACGAGGAGGGAAGTTCAGAGAAAGCAGCTGAGGCTGGCGTTGGTAGAATGGGATAACGAGCCGTGCGCCTCCGCCATGCCGGCTGAGCAGTCAGACGCCGAGGGAGGCTCCTTCCTGCAGGCTCGCTGTGACCAGGTGCTGTTCACCAGCGACTGGTGCCTGCCTCTAGTGTTGGCTCTGCTGCTGCTTCTGCTGATCTACACCTTCCTGTACCTGCCCGCTCTCGCGCACCACAACGCCACTCTCTGACCCCTGATGGAGAAAGACTGGGAGCGTTACATTGTGGATGTAAACAGTTAGCACCGCAGACGGCGGGTACGCCCAGTCCCAGCAGGATTATTTGATTGGACTGCTCTTTTTGTGGACACTGTTGTTGATTGGTCAGACTGTGGCAGAGTTATTAATGTCGCCTGGCTTTCAGAGGCTGTGAGTAGGCAGAGAAAAAGAGGAGGAAAGATGGAGGAGAGTTCACTTCATTTGTTAAAAATCAGTCTGTTTTTGGAGCCAAAAGACATTTAAAACCTGTAACTGCAATGTTGGACTTTCACCTCTGCTCTGTTGTATGATATTTTCCATGCTCTGCAGTTCCTCCTAGTGATGTTTAGACCATCCTGACATCTGAGATTAAATGTGAATATGGTTAAAAATGATTAATTGACAGCTAAATGTAAGTAACTCAAACTCTAATTCCCTCAAGTTTATGAATCACACGTAACTTTTCGTAAAAGGCTGATTCACGTATTGTAGATGATGTGCTTGTCTGTGTCTGTGCTTTCAGCTCTAAACAGATGCTGCAAATTTGTTAGCCAGAGGTTAAACTTCTTAACATTATCTGCACGGTGTATAATCCATCATGTTAAAGGGGAAGTCAACAGTTTCCAGTTTTTCTGATGATATTGATAACCTGCAGTAAATAGCTCACAGTCACATCAGCCAGTATTATCTTATTCAATACCTGATGGACCTAAATACAGTAAATACAGCATAAATGAGAATTCACTGGCAATACTGTGTTTGTGTCTGTGTGTGTGTGTGTGTTTGTGTGTTGGAGAGAGATGGAGATCAGCGGTAAGAGGATTAAGGTTTTAGAGATTGACAGATTCAGGGTTTTATTCTGGAAAACATGAACCATGGCACCAGAGGTGGAATTATTAGAGCTTTTTGTTATTTTGTTTGTCATCTAACAGAGTTCACCTCTGTGCGAGCTCACTGCTGTTACGAGTGAGTTTCAAACTGTGTGTGCGTCTCTTGGTGTTTGCGTAACGCTCTTTACTTGTGTGTGTCTGCAGGCGTGTTGAGGAGGTAGTGAGGTATCCGGGCCTGCCTCCGCGCCGCCAGCTGACGTATCAGGCCAAACAAACCATCAGCAGAGAGATGGAGCAAGAGAAGATGAGGAGAGCCGAGCAACTGGCGCTGCAGCGAAACCCTGCAGTGGTGAGCCTTAAACACGCGGCATGTCCTGCCTGACAGATTGTGGGGATGGCACACACACTGCAGCGTGTGTGTGTGTGTTAATAATCTAATGTATTTATAATCTGCCGTGTCTGTGTGGTGCAGAAAAAGGAAGAAAAAAAGAGCGCCGGTCCTAAACCGACCAGGAACCATGAGCAGAGGCTGGAGAACATTGTCAAACAGACCACAGTGGACACCAGGGTGAGACGCTCAAACGTGCACACTTGTTTTTATCACTTAGGAGTGAAAAAAAGATCAAACTAAAGCCTGATAGTTGGTGTTGAAGAAGGCCTGAGCGCCAGTGACGTAGCCACATAAGGGCCAATGTGGGCCAGTGCCACTGTGACTGATAGCTGGCCCACCCTATCAGAAGTGCCCGGCATTAACTTGAAAGGAAGGTTCAGGATTCCTTTATTGATCCCCGAGGGGGAGTTGTTTTTGTAGCAGTGCTCCATACAAGATAGAATTATAGAATTAGGATGAAATTAGAAAAGAAAAAAATATATATATAAAAGCAATATAAAAAACCAAAATATTCATACTAAGAATATATACATATAAAACAAAATATACAATACAAAAAATATACAACAATAAAACAAAATATAAATACTGAACATTGGATGTGCAGAATTGAAATTGGAAAATAAATATCAGAATAGGCAGTGAAAAGTCCAAGGGCCATTCAGAGGGAGGAGTTGTACAGGTGGATGGCCACAGGCAGGAATGATTTCCTGTGGCGTTCAGTCCTGAGTTTTGGTGGGATGAGTCTCTCACTGAACATACTCCTGTGCCTGACCAGCACATCATGAAGTGGGTGTGAGACGTTGTCCAAGATAGTCCGTAACTTATTCAGCATCCTCCTCTCTGACACCACCGTCAGAGAGTCACACTCCATCCCCACGACGTCACTGGCCTTGCGGATCAGTTTGTTGAGTCTGTTGGCGTCCGCCATCCTCAGCCTGCTGCCCCAGCACGCAACAGCATAGAGAATAGCACTAACCACCACAGACTCATAGAAAATCCCGAGCATAGTCCGGCAGATGTTGAAGGACCTCAGTCGCCTCAGAAAATAGAGACGACTCTGGCCCTTCCTGTAGAGAGCGTCAGTGTTCTTTGCCCAGTCCAGTTTATTGTCAGTATGTACCCCAGGTACTTGTAATCCTCCACAATGTCCACACTGACCCCCTGGATGGAAACAGGGGTCACCGGTGCCTTGGTTCTCCTCAGGTCCGCTACCAGTTCCTTAGTCTTTGCCACATTGAAACCTCAGCCTAATAAAAGAGAAATGCAGATGCAGCCAGAGACACTTTTTTTCTCTCAAGTTCCAGCGATCAGCAGCTCACAACAACTCTTGGTGTGCGTTACTTTTCTATATATATTTATCACTTAGGAGGACATTGCACTGATTCTCTAACTTCAACCACGAGCAGCACATGTCCAGTCTGAACCCTAACCAAAGACAAAAATACAAACCAAATCTCTTTTAAGCTTCTATCCACACATGGGGGAAGTGACTCTCCAATATGTGACTGAGCTTTATTAATACACCCACCTGTGGCCAGTGACGAGCTTAACGTGACGGACGGGTCAGCAGCACCTGCAGGTGTTGGTTATTTGAGCTGCTCATTAAGTGGGGAAGTAGCACACTCCTTCCACCAGTGTCGTCAGTGTTAGCTGATGCCTGTAGGTGGAGCTGGAGAGGAGCAGCCAGCATCTGTTTGCTCTGGTGTTTGAGTGGTTCAGTGATGGAGTGATGGAGAGAGTGAGCCTCTAGAGGGCAGAAATGAGGACAATGAGAAGCCACTGGGTCACCGTCCCCAGTGGTGAAACTGGGAAATGAGGCTAATGAGTTGGTGTGTGTGTGTTCATTGTTATTGACCTCGTTGTTGAGGACGGCATTTCAGAAACTTTCTGATTAACTTCTAAAGTCTTCCCCATCTCTCACTCGCTGTTTGTGTTTTGCAGCCGGAGGTGGACTTCTTCGGTCGAGCCGTTGCCCCCAAACCTCAGCGACCGCAGCTGTCCTCAGACTCAGGTACTGTGTGGCATTACTGCCACTCCATTTATCCAAACCCTTTGGGAACACAGGCCGTTCAGGGAAAAACGCCTCAAGGCACATCAGGTCCACACACACCAGAGGTGATTACTGATGTGTGTTATGTAACGCTTCTAATTTAGAGTTCCCATGGCAGACTGCAGGCAGCAGAGCTGGACTGTCAACAGCGCTGCCACCTGCACTTCCCCTTCATAATGTTTGCAATATCATATTTCTATCAGCACCATAAAAGCGTGGACACGCCTGATCTGCAGCCTCCTTCTGTAATCTGGACACCAGCCAGCAGAACGCACAATCTTCACATTATATTTTCTAGAAATTACACGTTAAAGCTGCTAAATTACTTGGTTTGCTACCTCTTAAAGTCCTTTAATCACTTCAGCTCCAGAAGCCTAAATAAAAGTGGCAAGTCGTCACTGCAGCTTGGCCTTTCAGTCGCTTTGTGTCAGTGCAAACAAACGTCTGCTGTGTTCAAACGCATCGCAGCTCCACACCCAAAATAGCACATTTGCATGAACAATAGAGGTCTTAGCCAGAGCTCGCTCTCTCCCCTGCAGCATGGCCACCTGGAGGAAGCATTTTCAAAACAGTGTTTCTGCTTTGCGTACAGCTCTGGAAAACATACCGCTGTTCTTTTAATATCCAGTAAGAGACGTGTTTCATTAAGCCGGCATGAGCACGCGAGCCCCGCAGGGATGAGAACGTCCTGACACCAGGGCCGTTATTGGAGTCTTTATCGATTCCCTTATTGATTCCTGATCAGTGTTCTGTGTGGAGAAAGTGAGCCTACACATGTTTAAGCACTGTGCAGAGTTGATGAGAGGCACGCATGTGACTCTGTTTAGTTTGAAACTGGTTCTGTCATCATCTAAAATGAACAGAAGGAGAGAAAATTTGTGCAGCGTTCTTTTTCATCAAGTTCTCTTGATCAGAGAAAAAAAATCTGCTAAACCCGCCTGAGCGGCACTAATAACGAGCGGCGCTGTTAGGACGCAGCGGCGCTCCTGTGTAGATCAGATGTCGAATACTTGGCATCCCTGGAATTTAAGTTCCTCATGCCTTGAAAAATGTTTCATCATGTTTCCGCTGTTTCCGCCCTGACTTTAAATTCTAATCAGACATCACAGCAGGCGCTGGTGCTTTCTTTTGTGCAGTGAACTTCGGACCGTTTCTTCCTCTCTGCCACCATCTTGCTGCAGGTTTCCAGCTGGACAGACGCACGAGACGCAGTTCGATGTCTTTGTTTTGCGATGCGCAACTGTCAGAAAAACATGCCAGCACTGATGAAAGGAATTGATAAGCTTGGAGGAATGTCGCTCAGACAATTGGAGCTCTGGTTGGAGAACTGGTTCTCAACTGGAGCCAGTTCTGGATTCCCATCCCGAGAGCCCTGCAGAAATGCAGCAGCAATTTCCAAGCAGCAGTCTTTAGTGACACGTGATGCTGTGAGACTGTGGCAGTGATGATGAGTGTACATCATTTTCTATTAATGCACTGATTGGACTTAAGTCCCTGATGTGCTCGGGGATAAGTGGACACACACTCGCTCTGCACATACCACAGCTCAGCACTGCGGGATACATGTGTGGTTCATATGAACAGCACATGTGGTGAATGTGTGCTCTAAGCAGGGCTCTAGCCCATGGTTCTTTTTATTACTGAGCATTAAATTAACTGTTCAGCCTCCGTTTGCTCATTTTGTCCTAACGGTGAAAAAAAAAAAACCCAGAGGTTATTCAGGTTGTCTTAATCTCCAGCGTGGGGATTTGCAGCTCTGTCGTATGAAGTCATTTATTTCATCACTTTAAATTATTAAACTGGACCTGAATCAATTAGTTGATCAAATTAATCAGTGAAAAGTTCAGTTTGTGCTTGAAGCTGAAATGCCAGAAATGCCTCTCTGGTTCCGGATGAGAAAATGTGACTGTTCGCTTGCTTTCTTACTCGTCTGGGATAAAACGAGCAGTCTTGAGAGGACCGCTGAGTCGTCTCTCGATTAGCCTTTAAAAAAAAACACCCAGAATGCTCTTCTCCTCCGCCCGCAGGTGAGAAGTGCGAGGTTCTTTCTATGGGAACGGCAGTGGGCAACAGCGACGTGTGGTTCCGCTTCAACGAGGGCATGTCCAACGCCGTCAGACGAAACGTCTACATCAGAGAGCTACTGTAACCCCCCGACACACACACGCACACACACATGTCTTTGTCCTGTGTTACATGTAAACATCTGAAGAAATCCAAAAATCCCGCTGTTAAATTCAAAACAGTCTTTATTTTGATTGACAGTGTAAAGAGCCAATAAAAACGTGTTGTTGAACATTTCTCAGCAGTCCAAACAGACCTCTAGAAAGCTACTCAGTGCTGTACACTCACACACACACTGTCGTCTTGACATAAATTAAAAGCATTCAGGAGTCTCCCAATAAATAAACATGATAATAGCATTAGTGTGTGTGCGTGTGTGTGTGTGCGTGTGTGAGTGAGCTAGCGCAGTGTGTCTGGGAGTGCATGATTCTTTAGTTTATATGCATCCGTGATTGTGTGCGCGTGTGTACAGGTGTGTGTGTGTGTGTGTGACCATCAGAGGATCACACACTTGCCCTTCTCCACCCAGGGGTTGGCTCGCATCAGCTCCGGGTTCAGAAACGGATCTTCACAAACGCACCCCTCGATCCACTTCACCAGCCTACAGACAGCGGCGGGAGAAACGACACACACCGTCACACTCCGTGCTTTAAGGGAGCTGGTGTGTGCGTGTGTGTGTGTGTGGGGGGGGGAGTACACACTCACTCGGTGACGGTGATGGAGGATTTCTCTCTGTTGATCGCCAGCTGATACTGAAGGCTTTCCACTTCTCTCCTCATCTGTGGAACGTCTAGCTCCTCCATGATGCTATTGCTGCTCTCACACACACACACACACACACACACACACGCACAGAAGAGAAACACGACAGATTGAAGCTCGAGTAGATTAGGAGGTCAGACACACAGATGTCACATCGAAACTTTCTTCGTCATTCTGCTTTCACTTGCGCAGATCTCTGATTCAGTTTGAGGAAGAATAAACTGCAGTTTTGTGTGTACTGTGCAGTCAGGGTGTCGCTCTGCTTGCAAACGTCTCCTGGCTGCGACCAGTTCAGCCAAAGTGTGAGTGTTTCTACTCACTGAATCCTTCTTAGAGTCCTTACAAAGCAAAAGAAGAACGTCAGCCTGAAGAAGAAGTTTGCTTCTTTTACTTTGACTTCCTCTCTTGTTAAGTCATCTCGTGACCCCTTGGTGGGAACCACTGCTGCGTTTGATCAATTCATGACCGTATCTGATTAAAAACCTTATGAAGACCAGATGGTCAGCGCTTTGAAGAGCTTCGCTGAACCACAGGAAGTGGTTAATGGGACATGTTCGTACTGAAGTCATGACTGTCCAAACGCCACAGTGACCTTTTAATTGAGAGCATGTGAAACTTCCTATGAGTAGTTAGAAAACAAAGCAATATTATTGACTGCTTGAGGAAATTATTAGTGATTCTAGTAGAAGAATCGGAGGGACAATCCCCTTTATTTGTCACACAATGTTACGTGCACACACACGCCATGCAATTGGTGAAGCTTGTCCTCCGCTTTTAGCCCATCCTGGTCGTCCTTCCTCCGCGGCAGGCCGCGGCGCCCGGGGACCCAGTTCCTGTTTGTCACCATTGGTCAGGTGGTGATCTTGCATGTTTTTAGTGGGGGTTTTTTAAGGAGGATCCCCCAGGTGGGGGGGGAGAACATGCAAACTCCCCACAGAAAGGCCCCTTTCCTGCTTCCAGCAGGCACTGAAGGCATGGTGGAGGACACGCCACCAGCACCCACAGCGGGATTCGAACCGGGACCTTCTAGCTGTGAGGCGACAGTGTTACCACTTGTGCCACCATGTACTTATTTTGAACCTTTAACAACAGTAAAAGTATAAATACCTCAAAATAGAAGTACTCTAATCGCACTCGTCGCTTTGGATAAAAGCGTCTGCCAAATGACTAATTGTACTTGCAGCTCACAGGATCCCCTTAAAAGACTGAAACCAACAATATGTTAGTGTGTCTCCATATTTTCCAGCTCTCACACCCGTCTGCGGCCCAAACACCCCGCTGGTCCCTACTGAAGATGTGAATCTGTAAAATCAGGTCACATATAGATCCATATTTTAAAAAAAGATCAGTCGTCCCACGGCCGGGGTTTAGCAAACGTTACTCAAACAGCGATAACTGGTGCACTCATTCGGGGACTACTTTCCCCAGCGGATTAATACGCGGTCGGTGTTCGTGGGATCAGCTCAGAATAAACTACAGTGAGCGTGTTCATCGTGATGAAGGAGCGCGTCAGCCAGCGTAACAGTGGCTCACGGGTGTGATTATTAATGGATTTTTAACAACAATGGAGGTCCACAGCACAAAGGAATGAGAAATATCTAGTTCAAGAGGATCAATTCAGAGCTGGTTTAGGTCTTTTCATGGGATTTGCTGACCAAAGAAAAATAAGGACTAACCTCTGAAGTCATTTCTAAAGCAGAAGTACTGAGGAGTTAAGCAGGAGGATGTCCTTAAATCTGAAAAGTCAAAGCACTCACAGTGTTAATTATTGATGCCTTAACGTCTTATAGAGCAGGATCCAAAGGGTGGAGGTGGTCCGTCGGTGCCTACGTCAAACTGCTTTTTCAGGCTTTTGTCTGTTTCATCTTCAGCGATTAACCCCATTTCAAGATGTTATAGTGTGTTTCATATGTACTTATACACACACAGTACACAGTGTTTATTACACCAGGCGAGATGAATGCAGTGTAATACGACCGTCCTGCCATACGTCCTCCCTTCATGACGGCTGTAATGTTCAGTTTGTGCCCAAAAGCTGGAGGAT
Source organism: Chaetodon trifasciatus (assembly GCA_037975065.1). Taxonomy (NCBI): domain Eukaryota; kingdom Metazoa; phylum Chordata; class Actinopteri; order Chaetodontiformes; family Chaetodontidae; genus Chaetodon; species Chaetodon trifasciatus. Next base: position 3,942,992 of record JBBMOE010000023.1, read on the forward strand.
GTGGTTTCTGTGCTGAACTGTATGACATTCAGCCCGGCATCGTTCATATAAATGGGATGGACAAAGTAACAGAAACACCTGTCAGCACAGTTGGACGGCACCACAAACTACCGCCTCCTTAACACCTTTCTACGACTGTGAATAAAAACTGAAAATGAGTGAAAGCGATGAGCTGCACCGACTGGAAAAAAGGCCTGAACTTTGTTTTGTGCTTCAGTTTGTGAACTGTCACGTTGCACCAAATCAAAACACTCAGTTTGGAGGAAAAGCACTCTGCCTTTCCACCTCTGGCTGAAACCCTTCGAGCGCTCCACTGAAGTGCTCCGGCTGCTGAGTTTTATTTCTACTTATTGTAATTTCTGCCCCACCCTGCCACAGGCCACATAAGAGCAGGAAGAGAGAGAGAGAGAGGGCCCAGATGAGAGTTCAGACCGACCATGGATCAGTTAAGTCCTCCCTATTGGAAACTGGCTCTCCCTCCTCCTTCCTCCCTCCCTCCCCCTCCCTCCTCCTCTTCATCTTTCTAATGGATCCAAGTAAGTCGGCTGCCCGGTTTCCTCCACCAGCATCCATCCTGCTGGAGCCAGCTGTTCCACAGAAAGGCCTTCATCATTTAATTATAATATGTTTCAGTGACATCAGCCTCCATCGCTCGGCAATCACGCATATTTCAGGCGGCCGGTCGCTGATTTACAGTAAATTCAGTCGCTTTTGGCACAAACATCAGTGTGTGGGCGCATAAAGGCAGCAGAGGTGGTCACTGTGCACCTAAAACATCACTCCACACGCAGATGTATCGTGATCATATGTGGATGGACACGCATAAAACCCACGCACACAAACAACCGCGCTTACCGTCAGGCCTGCCGGAGAGGACCGCGGGTCGATTTGGTGCGCAGCCGGCTGATGGAGGATGCAGACGGCGACAATAACAGCTGAGAGTCGGAGGAGTTTCCCCGGTAGAGGAGTCCGGCTTCAGCGCAGGCAGGAGGAAGAAGAAGAAGAGGAGGAGGAGGAGGAGGCTGTGTGTCGGCAGTCCGCGGCGCAGGGCACTCCCCTGCGCTCCTCTCAGCTAGCGACTGGATGCGGGATGCGCAGGGCGGAGAAAAGGAGCCCCGCCGCCTGGTTTGACAGTCAAACAAGGGCTGGAGCCGAGGACCGAGCTGTATGGAAATGCGCACACGCACTGAGGCTGAGCAGAGGCAGGAAACACGCAAATGAGGACGCGCTCCAAAGGGAAAGCGAGCAGGGGGTTCATTTTGTACTCAGATGAGCGGAGATGTGTGAGAGTCTCCACAGGAAGCCAGGAAAAGGAGAAATGTGAGCTCAAAGACAAAAAGAAAAAAAAAACTTTTTCCCGGCCCTTTAATTCAGAACAACCTGAAACGGGACAAAACTTTTACCTCCATTTTTTATTATCTTATGTGCCTCATTGAGCCCATTAGTGTAACACCTGCTTTGATTCTGAGCTGTTAAAGAGTCCAGTGGTGTGAAATCTGATTCTTCCCTTCTGCCTCTTTTAAAGCCAATTCAAAGGCAAATTCTGAAATCCAGATGTCAACAAGAGTGAAAAGATCCGGACCTGCTATTGACCAGTCTGTTAGAATATGGACTCATGAGACGTTTGTCCCGTGAAGCTATGAAGTGTTTTATATGAGCAATGTTCAAAACAGCTGGAAAACACAAGGTGGGAGAAGTCTACATTTAGTGTGCTCATCTAACAGAAGGTGAATCTGAAGTCCAAGTCTCTGGAAAAGTTTATATAAGAAAACTTATAATCAAATTCACTTAAGACAAACAGGTCTGTGGCCAACTGGACCTTAAAATTCACCACTTACTACATTCATCAGTCATATTATGGTTGCATGTACTGCAATATTACTGGCCCAAAATACACAAATTACCATATAAAACACTACAAAGGTTTGCCCAACAGAGAGATTACACAAGACCGTTCAGAAAAGGATTTAACTCAGTTCCTGTTTATTCAACACATACAGGTTAACAGCTCCATTGCACATTTAAAAACTAGTTTCTTCGTTCAGGTTCGTCCTTTTAGCTCGACGGCAGCAGTTTTCTGGCCTGTGACGACCTCTGAATGAAGGCGATGGCGCACCTGAAAGAAACAAATGCAAATCAGACGACAGAAATCTGTGCGACAAACAGAAATATGATCCTCTGTAGCCTCGGATAAAAAGTTCGAATCAGGAGCCAACAGCTCTCATACGAGGTGTCAGAAAATATTTATTCATCATCACTGGCTGCACCACATGGAGGCAACACACACACAAACTTACCTTTAAACTGGATCACCGGTCATCAGCAGGACGGTGAAGAGTGGCTCTCCTGATCCACTGAGTCATGAATCAAACTACAAAAAGAGAGCAGCTCAGTTTTAATTCACAAAGACGCCTCATGTGTACGTACGTCTGCTGTAGGAGCCTCAGAGAAAAGCTAGAATCAGGAGCTGGAGTTCAGCTCTCATAGTAGGTGTCAGAAAAGTGTATCTTAGTGTTCGTCATCACCAGCTGAAAGTTATTCACGTGCAAACACGCTGCACCGACTCACCAGCTCTCACACCCGGCGAGGTCCTGGCCAAGAAGAACTTCAGAGTTTGGACGATGGATCTTTTTCCGGCCGACCCTGATTTTTTCCTCATTCTTACCTGTGAAAGAACGTGGACACTTTGGAAAAAAGCTTGGGGAAAGTGACAGCTTTGAGGTGGAGACCGCACCAGTACACGAGCCTCAGAATAAAGGTAGAATCAGGAGCTGCAGTTCAGCTCTCATAGTAGGTGTCAGAAAAGTTTATTTTAGTTCGTCATCACAGGCTGAAACGGTTTCACAAGCCAAAACGTGAACTCACCAGCTCTCACACCTGGTGAGGCTTTCGCCTTCGATCTCAGCGCTCATCCTGCGACTGAATTCAGGGCTCTTCAGTCGTCTAAAGCACAGCACCATCGATCTCAGTTCCCCACTCTCACCTCTCAGCAAGCCTCCATTTGAGTCACTGGAAAGAGATACAGCAAGGTTCATGAATGCATTCCAGCTGAGACATTATTTTAGCTATTCAATATTCAATTCCTCCACAATTTATATATTAAACACATTTTTTGAGTGCAATTAGATGGTCTGTCGTCGGCTACTGATAATAATGAGTAAACCTCAAAGCCCAAACATTTTACAGTGGTACAGGACAAGGTCTGAACAAAGCTTTCAGCTATTCATTTTCAGCTAACACAATGTGGGCATCGGACAGATTAATGTGGTCATTATTCAACACCATGGGCAAGAGAAACTAAATTCAGGCTGAAAATGTGCAGACTTGTACGTGGATCCATGTAAGATCTTTTGGTCTGGTAGCTCTGGCCCTTGCAGAGCAGCCACGTGTTGCTGCTCAGACAAACGTGGTCAGTTAGCATGAAATATCACATTAGCTTTATGATACTCACTTGTCTGACTTCTCTCTCGGGACCGGTTAGCCTTCTTTCAGCTAAACTGTTCCACGCCGGTCATCTTTGCTGTCATGGGGTAGCGTAAAGTTGGAGAAAACACTCGTGAAAGCAAAGAGGGATCTTCTCTCCTGCCATGCTGCCTGAGAAGAAGTAATGCACCAGAGGAGGGTAATATCACCGGCTTCCGTCCAGCGGTAAGCTAAAGCCCCTCCCCGTTCGAGGCTACTTGGTTAGCTAGCTAGGTAGCAGGCTAGCTAACGTCAGCCACAGAGTAGATTTGGTTCGACGGACTTCCTGAAAAGCAGAGAAATTATGGGATTTTTGTGGACATAATAATATCTTATTGGGACTCCACTAATTTACTAGGCAACAGTATCTGGCAGAATAGTGTTTAAACAAAGATGAACCAACAATTATTTTGTTAGCATTAAACGACAACATCTCCCATGAGTCTGAGACGCATAAACTGTGGCAAAGCTTCATGGGAGTCGTAGTTTCTGAATGCTAACGAAAAAGTCGTTTTATGATGGGAGACGTCTTTCAAAGAAGTACAGCCATAGGCACCAGATTTGCTTATAAAATAAAGATTTTTTTCATCACTTTTAGAAACCTTTTGAGAATTTGAACACCATCAAGAAACATTTTCTGTTTCATAATTTCTTAACCCGGAACCCAATTGTGCCGTGAGCTGTGTTTGCCATTGAATTTTGTATTTCACAAGATCCAAATAGGGTATATACTGAAAGCAACACTCTTAATTCAACACAGAGCAAACAAAGTGTGTGCTTGGTGATATGGTGCAGTCAGTCAGCTCGAGATGGGTTTCATATTTTTGCTAATATCTGTGGAGGTAAAATCACAAACAACAAGAGAGACCCTCCAGTAATCAAACCCTATATAATTTTCTGACAATTTAAAGAAGCGACTGGAGTTTTCAAAATGTGCTTATTTAATTGTCCAGTAATATTTTCTGTAAATGTCATCTCTGTACATTATAGCCTAAATGTGGTTTCAAAGCCTTCTCTTCACTGCCAGGTATGTAATTCTGGTAAAAATAAATCCATGTATTTAGTTTTTTGCCTGAAACTCAAAATTCAGCTACTGGAGTCTGCCATGAAAAATCCCACTGAATGTAATATTTGTAGAATGTGAATTCATCATGTCACTGAACCTCCCAAAATCTGAAATATTGCAGATGCCATGATCCTGCTGTCTGAAATGACAGTTACAGGCCTGAGAGCAGCGTTCCAACATTGAAGCATCAGTTTGGAGGAAGGCACTTCTTGTTTCAACTGGTCCAGGTCCAGCATGTCATGGATACCCTTCCCAGAAGAGTGAGTACGAGATCTAAAAGAAACACACTTGAAGAGTCATGATAGTTTTAATTTATACATTTATTCTGATCACAGCTGTACAGGAATGCATCGTCACAGCAGAAACACAACCTAAACCCAACCATGGCACAACAGCCGTCACAACACATCCAGAACCATAAATGTACAGGCTCAATCAGCTCACCTCAATTCAATGTCTATAATTATCATCATTATTAATATTGTTATTCACATAGAACCATCTGTCTCTCAAATATATCTTTGTTTTCAAAGAGCATAAAAATACAAGTGGACTCTTCATTGGGATGAATACTGGTGGTTGATCCACTGTCTGGCCTACATGGGGAACCACTGAAAACCGGGGAGCTGTGGAGGAGCAGAGCCAATCTATTACAGCTTAGATGGGGTCTTATATGGGCTCGTACAAGGCGTCTCAATGGTTACAGGAGGACTGCAGACAGGGCGACTGATTGTAGGGATCATATAGGACTCACAACTCAACCTAGAAGCTACTTTTGACATCATACACACACAAGGAGCGAGGGTTTGTAAGGAATCAGAAAAAAAAAACAGTAAAGTTTGGAGTGGAAATCATGAAAAAAAGAGACAAAAAATATATTGAATATATGAAAGAACACTACCAAGGCACAGAGAGATGCAGAGTTAACAAAACAGACACAAATGGAGATAAAAGAGGGGGAGACAAGACGGGCAGATTAGAGGCAGTTTCACTAACCAACACTAGAGGGAGCTCTAACAGCTCAAATACCCAGGTACTGTATATTATAAACTCTATGTATGTATACTGGATGTACTATATAAAGCATTGAAATATAGGATTATCTTTTAAAAACACTGTTCACTGCAGCAGGACAAAGGGATACACCGCATGAGTGTGCTTGTATATATGTGTCTTTGCATGTAAATGTGTGTATGTATATGTGTAGATTCATTCCCAAGCAAACCTCCATAGATGGAGCTAAACACCAACAAAGCAGAACACCACCAATATGTGTGTGTGTGTGTGTGTGTGTGTGTATTTGTGTCTCAAAATTCATGGACACACATCTATATCGTCGTTCTGATCATTAGAGTAACTACTGTACGAGTGGGAGGACATTGACATGAGCATCAGCAGGGACTACACACACTCGTAACGACAACAACGGCAACAGTAACAACAACAGCAACAACAACAACATGAAGAGAGACAACACACAGGTCAGGAAGTCCGGCTAACCACAATCCTCCACTCATACAGAAGAGAAACAGAGGCTACGATTCATCTGGAAAAATGCATCCTTTTGACATCGCAGGAGTGAGACAGACTCAGAAAGCGGCCTGTCTTTCCATGTGCTTTTAAAAATTCTCTCCGGTACCTCATCTGTATGCGTCCTGTCTGTCTATCTAGCTATCTATCTGCCTGTCTGTCAGTCAGTTTATGTGCTTATTTTTGCAAGCAATATGCTTATCTGCCTGTCTCCCTGTCTGACTGAGTTAGGATCTCTGCCAGAGTCTGTAGAGATAAAAGGATGAGGAAAATGATTGTGCTTCTCGATGCACGCAGCCGTCTGAGGCTGGGCGGTCGGTGACTCGCTGGGCTGCAGAGGTCAGAGGTTGTGTGGGAGCGGCCTCCTCGCATCGGGAGGCGTACTAGAGCTACCGCACCAGACGAAGAGGACTCCCTCCTCAGTATACTGTACAAGGCTACATGAGAAGCGCTCACGCAGGAGGGACGCGCGCCCAAACACACACACGCGCGCGCACACACACACTCTCAGAGCGCCAGCATCGAGCCTTGGGAGAGTTTTCTTGAGACACCTACGCATGATGTGGGAGAGGGGAAAGGGCTTGTTGGAAAGGAGACGTTGGCAGGAGATCAGTCCAGCATTGCATCCAGTTGGTCTGCCAAGTCGTCAAACATGCTGCCGATGTCGTCCAAGATGGAGACTGTTGTCTTTTTGCTGGAAAGAGAGCTGGGAGAGGGACAGCAGAGAAGGAGGAGTTTAGCTGATAATGAGGCAGATGCAGACGAGAGATATGAAGTGGAGAGTGTGAACTGGGTTTAGAAGTATTTTTCCACATTCTTAATTCGCATCTTAGTAGCTTAGCAATACTTCTTAAGTTAACAACTCAACAAAACCTGCAATACCTGATTTTCTTCTCATACCAACTCCTGAGGAAAATATCTGTCTCCTTGGCTGCTGACTGGTGAACACAGTGGAACTGAGTTTTTAGTGCTTTGTTGTTGAAAACAGCTGCCACGGTGACGATGAACCAAAATAGAAAAGTGAGAATGAGCTGAAACTCGCTGTAAAGCTGAATGGAGCTGCAGGTTCAGGTGATTCAATTCATAATTCAATTTATGTAGTAAAAATTCTCTCTATCATACATTTTTATAATAAAAACACTGATTATAGCAGCTTTAAAGTTCCATTAGTTTTCATCAAACCTCATTTTTGATGCAAATGGGCTGTTTTTTTTCTGCAAAAGCCATTAAATGTTTTTACATTCAGTTACTATCTCTATAGATATTTCTAATGACGCAGTCCGCCATCTCTACGCTGGATTCAGATTGCCTAAATAAGCACCAGGATTCACAACATGCAGTTTGATCTGATTTCTAACAGCCTGGCTGCTCATTGTTCACCCTCCTTGCACCGTGTCAGAGTCACTGCTAATGCAGAAGTCCTACTGCTGCACAGGAAATGCAGTATATTTGTTTTGTTGTGCTGTAAACAGATACACCGGTTGCTGTTCTGTCGTATTCCTGAGAGAGTAGCTGCTCAGGGGGTTTGCACTAGCTGTTGCTACAGTAACCAAGGCTTTCACCCAATCAGCCACGCCTGAAACCTTAAGGACGTCAACTTCATGTCACGGCATTCGGTTATAAATACTCCAACCTTGTTTCCATCTGTGTGTTTTGACGTTAGGCTCAGCCTTAGCAGCCCTCGCTGTGGGAAAGATGCCATCTTGGCATCGGAGCTGCGGAGCGTTTACTACAGTTTATTGTCGCAAATGGGGACAAAACACTGCCCCCCCGCGCCATTGACCCAGAATCAGGAGATGAATGAAAGTGATTTAGAACGCTGAATGTTTCATCAGGTTTCTACGAAGTGTAAACTGTGGCTGGCTTTCTTGGGAGTTGTAACTGACTTCCCTCCTTGAAGGAGGAGTTCGACATTTAAGAGAATTTGCTTATTTGCTTTCTATCTAAGGGTGAGATGACAAAGTTGTTGCCAGTTGGAGAGCACAGGTGTTGGCTGTAATTCCTTAAGATATAGCTAAAGTTTGGGACTCCTCTGAAAGCACAAATTCCTGTCCAGTGTGTTTAGTTATGTGCTTTACAGGTGTTGGTAGTTGCACTTTTTAACTCTGGAGATAACCAGGCTAGCTGTTTCCCCCCACTTCCAGTCACTATGCTAAGCTAGGCTAGCAGCATCCTGACTCCAGCTGTGTGCTTAATGTACAGACAAGACAGTGGTGTCGAGTTTCTCATGTCCCTCTTGGAAGGAAAGTAAACACTATTTCTTTAAGATTTAACGCACACAGGAGAGTCTCATGTCCATCCAAGGGGGATTTTTACTCTGGAACAAGTCGTCTTACTATGCAGCTCTGCGCTGTGTGAGGAAAAGCTAATTTATGCTCATCAGCTTGGATGCCAAAACGTAGTCCAGAGAGTCTGTTGTTTGATAGAAACGGTGCATTCTGTGGTCTGAAGATTCATAAATACTCACTCGTTTTGTGTGTCCTCCTCTTTGATTTTATGCTCTACAGCCTGCACAGCTGCAGCCAAGGAGGCACTGGTCTCCTCCAAACGATGCTGCACCTCCACTTCCTCTGCTCGATCCTCCACCGCTCTCAGACTCTCTTCCTTCCTCTCCTCCTCCTCCTCCTCCTCCTGCTCTTTGTGCCTCTTGTGCTCCCTCTCTTTCCTCCTCTCCTCTTCCTCTCTCCTCCTTTCCTCTTCCTCCTCCGCCTCCCGTCCTCCCAGCAGGTCGATGGAGAGGCCGGCGATGGAGGAGCGGGGCGGTTTGACAGGGTGTGGCGAGGGTGTGGAGGGACTCTGGGCCGGAGAGGGCGAGGTAAGAGGGAGTCCCGGAGAGAGGGAGGGAGCAGAAGGGGTGTCGGGAGCCGGTAGAGGGGCGGAGGCAGAGAGCGGAGAGGAGGGTTTGGGGGCCGGGGTGGGGCTGGCTGCAGCAGGGCTGGTGGCAGCAGAACTCGGGCTCATGGTAGCTGAAACTACTATTGCTTTGCCTGGTTTAGGTGCTGTTGGAGGCCCACGGGGTTTCGGGGACACAGGAGGAGGGACGCGCTTCGGCTCTGGTCAGAGGGAGTCAGAGGGAATCATGTCAGTTTACTTACATACAACTGGTCAAAGAGTCACCGACACATGCAGAAGAGCAGTGCACTGAGGCTGGATGCGAGCACTTATTTGCCTGATGAAGATCATCTTTGGTCAAAACATCACCAGTAAACCAAATCTGTAACAGCTCTGCAATTCCTGTAAATTATTAACCTTTCTAGTTTTTAAGTTTTTAATTACAACTCACTCAGAATAATCAAGTCTACAACTGATCATATTAAATTATCACACACTCTTTTAATGACATCCTCACTGTTAAGTTACTGCTGATGTCCATCTGTTATAGCTATTCCAACCTTGTTTTCCTAACCTTTAAGTATTTCCTCGGGATGCTGGCATTATACAGGATTTTACAACCCTTCATCCAGTTTCATATACTGTAAGTAAATATCCATTCTTACCGAGGCAACAAGAATATTTTGTGATGAATATAAGAATGTAGAATAAGCCATATAATAACAGGCCTAATCTTTATTTAATGCGTCTTCGTTTTTGTGTGTGTGTCTCACCGGGGCTCTGTGCTGTCTCAGTATTATCGGGGCCCGGTATGGGGACCCTGCGCGTCGGGGTTGGGGGGTCAGCCTGTGCCTTCCTCAGGGTGACTGTGGATGGTTTGGGTGAGACCGGCGGCTTCAGAGACTTCCTCGCCTCCATCCACTCACAGCTCTCTCTGGCGGTCTCCGTCCTGTCAGAGACCTCGGACACCGGCCTCCGCCTGAGGACCACGCCGCCGTTCTGCTGCGGCTCGCCTCCGTTTTTTCGGCTACTATCCGTTTGACTACTGGGAGAGTCTAACTGGTTATTGCTTTGAATGACGCCTTGCGTGTGCTCAGACGTGCGTGGTCTCCTGCGTATGGTGTCAGTGCCGGTTGACATGGTAACGACGGTGGTCGTCACGGATGCGGGTGCTTCGGAGTCTGTTGCCAGGGGACGCGGCTTCCTTCGGAGTGTCGCCGTGCCGTCTGAGATCTCCGATGCTGAGGAGACCACGATGGAGCGGGGCCGGGGCTCTGGACGTTGCTGGGCTGGTTGCCGAGGTAACAGGTCGAGCTGATCACCGGGGAGACCTTCTGGTCCACTGATGGTCCTGCGCCGACTTAAGACGTCATCATCCTCAGAGCCAAGACCCCCGGCACCCGCCTGGCGACGGAGTGTAGGCGGACTCACCTGGAGATCATGATTGTTACACATGCGTGCTGCTCATTTAAAAATGTGATTCTCAGCCAAAACAAAGACACACCCACCTGCAGGTAGTTGGTGCTTCCTCCCAGATTCCTCGGCAGGGTTTTGGCTCCACTCACGATGGATGTTTCCAGCATAGCGGCGAGGCTGCGAACGCTCCCAGAAGCCCCCTCTGATCTCTCCAGGCCTGCTGAGCCCTGAGATCTTAAAGCTGATCCCAGGCTGCCGCAGTCGCTGGCTCGCCGCTCTCGATAGGTCGGCAGCCCTAGCAGCCCCTCCGCCTGTCCCTCTCCCTCCCCGTCACCCCCGGTAATGGAAGAACAGGACCGTTTGGGTGGTGTCGGGGGCCGACCTTTCCGACGGGGACGGAGGGTGACGGACGATTGGCTGCGGTTAACAGTGACATCATTAGGGGCAGTATGTGCGGAGCTGCTGCGGCACACGGTGGCGTATCTAGAGTCCGATTCTGAGCCTATTAGACTGTGAGTTCTTCGTCGCTCTTCCTCCTCACTGGGCAGGCGGAGCAGCGGTACTGAGGAATCTGCCGCCACCTTGGTTGAGGGGCGCGGCCGAGCCCTGGGGGAGGCCTGCTGGGTGCGGCCGTGTGGGGGGGTTTGCGGCGGGGTTTGTGTCGGTGTGTGGGGAGGGGTGTGTGAATGTGTGAGACCTGGGCGAGGTTTGGCCAGTGGGCTGGGGGCGCCGTCCCTCTGCTTCCTCACCTCCCTCCGGGGCTCCGAGCTGGTGCTGCCGCCTGGGCTGGATGGAGGTGTGGAGGGGCTCTGAGGAGGCTCAGACCTACTTTCTCCTCTCTGGAGCTCCTTCAGTCTCCTCACTCCCAACATCAACTTCTTCTGGTGGCCTGAGGGGAGTCGGGGTGTGGAGGAAAACTTATTGTCAGGTTGAAAGACATCGAAAACATATTTAGAAACCAAAGCTAGAAGAGAGTATCTGTTGTAATGGATGCATACATGCAACTGCAACTCTTTGATGGTGACCCCATCCTGCACAAGTAGGCATGATCATTACAGCTAACCCAGAGAATCCTGATCCCTGGGCTGCGACCTGTACCAGGGCTCAGAACACTTGCTGCTAGGCCGTGAGGGCACTATAATTCAAGAAGAAGCTGAATAAAAATTGTATTTGTTCATTATCTATAACCGGCTCTATATCTCTGCTTGCTTTGTTATCTTGTAGTTTTATTACCCATCTTAATAACGCAGCCACGTCTTACCAAGCTTAGTGATGCCAATCTCTTGCAGATCCTCAAGGCTGATGTCAGAGATGAAGTCAATGTTTTCGTACCCGTTCTGCACCAGAACCTGGTAGTACTGACTAAGACCCAGGTGAGACAGCCAGTCCGCCAGATTGGCCTGAAACACACACACAGACACACACAAACTTGGGCACGATGTTAAAAAGCTTGTGCACAGATTACAGGATGCATTCTGCTGCATGTGTGTTTGCTTTGGTGCGTGCAGCCACCAAAGCTCAACATCTTCCTTTTTTCTGCTCGGTATAGAACACGTGAGGGCCTTACAGGCTTGTGGTCTGGCAGCCAGTCTGTGGAAGGCAGCTTGCTGATCTCTGACGTTAACTTCTTTCGATGTCCAGGCTTCATGACCCCAATTGCCGTCAGGTCCTTCAACACAAAGCACACTTAGTCACATCAGGGATTCAGCACAGCTAAGGTAGGTGTTTTTTTTTGTTTTGTTTTTTTTAAATGTAAACAATTTTATGCACACGTTTGACATTTGTACATGAGCTGCGCGTGACGTGCCTTCAGGAATATTTTGCTTTGGATAATCTCTGATGAGTGTCCCCTGCCCTGAGGGGGTTTACGTCATACCACTGTGTCCGCTTCAATACACACACAAATACACACACGCACACACACAGTGGCACCGAAAACACACTCAAGGACAAACACAGAGTAGCGTTTACAGCACAGACTGGAGCACACGGCCATGTGTGAACACAGGTATGTAAATGAAGCAGACAGCGTATGAGAAGTGACTGGCTGAGGCTCAGGACTCACACCGGGGGGTCAGGTGACAGAGACAGGAGGGTCATGATGACATCATCCAGGTCAGTGGGGAGCTGATTTGAGAGCTGTGCTGGGGCGGAGCCTTGACAGACAAGGGGCGGGGCGTGAGGGGGTCAGGGGTCATGACCTTACCTCAGGGGTCATGCGGCTAATGGTGTCTAGATCATATCCCGCGGTGAGGAAGTGGGTGGTGTAGAACTGCAGCTGAAACTCACCCAGCCACGCCACTACTGCCTGCTTCTAGAACACAGAACACAGAACACTACTGCCTGCTTCTAGAAGAGTCCACAGGCTTCTTCTAGAGCACAGAACACAGGCCTGTTCTAGAACACAGCATAGCAGCCTGCTCTAGAACATGGGAGAGAAGATTGTTCTAGAAAGCAGCACAGAACCTTCCATTGTGATCCCAAAGTGTAACCCTGCTCTACATCAAAATCTAGACAGCGTCTACCAGCAAGGAATGGAAACCTGTTCTTGAACACATGATGAAGAGCGTGTCAGGTTGCCTTTAGCTTATAGAGCAATAACCCTGCAATATTTGCATAACGCCAGCACAAAGTCAAAGAATAAAACTGCATTAATTCATGCTCAAACACTGTTTCTGACACGCTGCTGCTAAAATACACAGTAAGAGCACTTCAGAGTTTTCAGGGGTGATACATGGATTCGGCTGAATACACATCACTCCCGACAATGCTGCTTGTAATTCATAAGGTTTCATATATTCATAAGACACACACCAGAGAACAAAGTAAGAACTGAGTGAAAATAAAGCATCCCCACTTACCCCTAGCGGTAATTAGCCATGCAGATTTATTTGAATAAGTTCTGAGATCCCTGCCGCTGAGACTTCTGCACCTCCCAGATAGTGGAGGTAAATGGAAGTTCATTCATGCTGCTCATGACATTTGAAATGTTCTTTCTGGCTGATTTCACAGACCATGCTGTCAACAGTTTTCTTTAAGTTAACTATTTTCTGCTGAAAGCAAAAATAGAGAAAAGCTGTTCTGAGCGAGGGCTGTGGATTGTAAACTGAGCGTAAACGCTTCTGTCTCTGGGTGGAGTTTGTCAGTTTTATCACCACAATTAAATTTCGTTTCACATGTATTGCGTATGTAGTGAAGGTAGGAGTCTCAGAGGTGGAGATCCCGAAAATACAAGTGAAACTGAGCCTACCAGTGTGGCCACCAGCTGCCACCACTGGGACCACTCACGGCCTATATGACCTAGCAGGTGCTGGGTCTTACTGTGATTGTTGATCTGATCAAATGAAAGAGAAACACATATGGAGCCAGAGAATCAACACGTCTTTCCTGCTCTCTAGACACCACTCCATACCACAGAGGGTAAGTGGGAAACACTTTGGGTTGACTCTTATTTTTTTTAAACCAATGGCATCCATGCTGTGTGTGTATCGTGAATGGATTTACTGCCAAAGAATGTTGAATGAGATCAACCAATGAGGACGCACTAAGACACACTGCTGTCACCTGCCAACCAGTAATCACTTGACTCTAGAACACACACAGAGTTCCACCCTCGGCCTCACAGAACACACAGCGCTACTGGCAGGTTCTAGAGCAGAGCGGCAGCATGTGGGTGCCTGGTGTCTCAGTGTGGTGTGAGGACATGTGTGTGTGTTGGGAGGGTGGGGAACAGACGGCAAGACAGCGACTGACTCCTCGATGTGTCTGTCACTCTGCCGGTTTCCATGGGGACACACTCGCATGCCCATCCGCAGGGTGTCGTCCGTTCAGGTGCGGCACGGTCACCCTGGCAGGTACCTCGCAGTGCCCACCGAACCAACCCTTACAGATGTCTTTCTCTCAAACCAGAGCGCTGGTTGAGAAGAAACTGGAGCAAGAGAAAGAGGAGACCCCCGAGTGAACCAATCTGCCATCCAAAAACTCACTTTCCCATCATCCTCCTCTGCCTTCCGCTCAAACGACCGCTGTTCATGAACCGTGCAGCTGGAGGAGCCTTGACGTGGAGGACAAAAGGGAAAGAAAAAAGATGGAAAAAGAGTTAAGTATGTTACTTTTAGCAGCAAAGGACCATTTTTAAATTAATAACAACATTTTTTTACACAAGCCCGAACCCATCCAGAATGTACTTCCATCAGCAAACCGTTCAAGGGTTAAAGAAGAACCTGTTAAATTCTGGGAAGGGTCATCGAATCAGTTTTCGCTTCTGTTAACATTTCAAGATGAGGCACGGTAAATGCCATACACCTTAAAATCCAGCAGGTGGTGGTTATGTTCAACAGTGACAAAACATTCGATGACTCCATACAGTCGTTACAGAGCGCTCAGGGACAGCGGACAACCGGTGCCATTGGTCCGTCGCCACAATTGCTACAGGCACTTTTTTCTCAAGATTATGTGTTGCTGTGGAAACACAATTTCTGTTTTTCGCAAATGTGTGAAATATTAGTACAAAATAATTAGTGCACAGCTGAGATGTCGAGGCTTCAGCTGCATCAACCACACTGACATAATTCTAACAGTTCTGAAAATACATCCACGCGTATGGAGCAGCTACTCGCAGATGTGCATACAAGGGTGGACCGCCGGCCTCGGTGGAGGTCTGCGCTCTCCGAGTGCCCTCCTCGTTATAAAATGCTTGTCTAGACAATTTCTTAGAACAGTTCATTTGTAAGTGATGATTACAAAGGAACATGTAATTATTTACTTATTGTAAATTAATTTCATGAATTCAATAACAGACGTTTGGCGTTCTAAGTCAATTATTAGTTATTTGTGCTTCATTATTTAAGAAATGAACAGCTTCCTATGAACTGTCTGTTCTAGTGAATTATTAGGAAATGAAAACGGGACCTTGTTTCTTAATTGTTCGTTTCTTGAAACACTGCAAAGCCAGGAAATGGTGTTATCTTGCGATCAAGTCTTTGAAAGTGAGAAGCTGGAATAATGTAATGGAGTCAGGCTTATATTGCCTGTGTGCTTCTTCATAATAATCTTGGTAATAGCCTCCATGCTTGGCTGGTTTTGCGGTGTTGTTTTAGCACTACACTTCCCACACATCACTTAAACCAGGAGACGGACAGCAGATTAAAATATGCTAATTTCTATGCTTTCACAAAGTGAGATGAGTAATCAACTATGACTGCAAGCACATCGCCCAAATTTGAGAAGGATGCCTGAGGCATCGTATAAATGTCTATAGAATACACCATGTGTGTATAAAAACACATTAAACATGTTTTACAGGCACAGTGTGAATGTGCTGCTTTCCATAGCCCCGAGCAAATACTCGACTGATGACGAATGTGCAGCTACAGCCATGCAAACTTGTAAACACCGTGTCAGGAATGAAGCGTGGAAGTTAAAAGTAGGCCCTGATCCAACATAATTATTAATTACAATCATTCACTGACAGCAGTGGTGAATACATGATAGCAAAACCTGCCTCCAAACTTGAAGAATTCTCCTCATTTGGCGAGTGTCATGTGATTTCTAGCAGATTTATTGGTGTTTCTGTCTCCTCACCTATGGTGCCTGTTGCAGCTCAGGCTAATTACACAGTTTTATTCCACTCATAACAAGCAGCTAAATAGTAAAATGCACAAATTCCTCTGAGCCAAACAGGATTTACCCCAAGAAAGAGCAACCTGTCCCTGGCTGCTCAGAACAGCAGCTTTTATAAATAAAGCATAACTTAAATCGCTATTATACAAGGATGCTGCTTGTGTCTGATATGAACAGACAGGTGGTCTTTAGAGGGCCAGGTTGACTAAAAGTGAAATGAAGAAATATGATTCATAAATGCAGGAATTCAAACAAGCAGAGGCACTTGTTGTGCTGGTGAACATCATCTTTTTTTAACTGTGATCTCTTCGCTGCAGACAGAATCGTCAGATCAGTGGTTTAAATTTTTCTATCAGCGAGTCAGGACAAGCTTTCTCACATCACCGCTGCGCTCGTGACATGACAAATGACACAAATTATCACTTCAAATAAAAACGGAGATGTTGCCTTCATGCTGCAGTGTGGGCTTACTCGCTGACTGCTCCACAGACTGCGACTGCTCTAAGAGATGCTCCTTGGCTTTTACCGACTGGGACAGCACAGTGGCCAGGAGCTAAAAGACAAAAACACAGATAAATACGCTCATACACACACACACACACACACACACACACACACACACACACACACACACACGTGCAAACGCACACACACTTGTTAAGAAAATGAAACATTTACTCAAGCATAATCACTCAAATCCCAGAGGTGTCTTGTGACTCAGTGCACATATTACAGACTCAGACTCTGGCTTCCTCCTGCGTTTCCTGCAGTTTACCAATGCAGCAGAAATAAACACTCCTTAAACTAGATGATGTCCCTCCAGCATAATATGGGGACACCATCCAGTTTGGCTCATTGCTGATTGAGAATTTTTAAGGCACTACCTAAAAATAGTGCAGAAAGCAAAGAAGAAGAAAAAAAATCAACATTCTGCACAGACAATGAAATGCACTAAAGACACTTGTTGTGCACAAATGCATTAAAAGCTTTCTTAAAATGTGACTCTATGGTGCACTTAATTAAGTAAATATCAAGTTCAAGTCATACAAATACTAAATACAACAGTATAATGTTACAAAATTTCAACTAAGTTCAGTGTATCTGACGCTGAGCCAATCACGTTTGAGGTACAGGGTGACTCACTGTTGTTAATTTTTGCACTTTTCACACATATTTTCATCATTCTCTCATGATGCGCTGTGTGTACGTATGAACATGATGTGATGTTCATACACCTGCACCGAGGTTAACACCTTATCTTAACAGATGCTGACACTAACAAAACTAATCTGACACAAATTTAGAGAAGCTGAGATGTAAAAAGATATTCAGGGCAGAAACAGAGGAGTTTAGCCGTTAAATGTTATCCAGACAGAAGTCAGCAGGCCGCCACCTTGATGCACCTGGCCTACTGTTGGTAAAACATGATGCCGATCTCTCCAACGGAAGAGCAAACAGTGCAGGAAACAGACCTGTGGTTAACTTGGTGAGTAGACTGGTGTTTGTTTCTTGAAATGTTTTGCTGTTTCCCAGAAACGACGTGCTTGTTGTTTTGAGAAGATCCAGCAGCAAAGTGCACATGCAGGTAAAATAAATGCAACGACTCTCTTACTTTGACCCCTTCGGCTTGTGCGTGCAGGCCTGGAGCGTTAAGGCCGTGTGTGTTGACTCCTGGCGTGGATGCCGGGTGCGGGCTGGGTGCAGGGGTGGTCAGAACGTGTGTGTTTCCAGAGCTCTGCAAGCTGCTTGATGACCGAACGCTGCCGATGCTGCCCACACTGCCGCTGCGCTCGCCACCTCCACGCACAAACGCACACACACGTTGCAGGATTATATAGAAGGCATCCCTCAAATGCATAGTTTCACTTTGTTAAACGAAAACACCTGTGAGTTTACCTGCCAGCGGTTTGCGTAGCACCCAGATATCCTCACTGGTGCTGCTCTGCTGACCCAGAGTCGGAGAGCCTTGAGGACTTGGCTCTGCAGTCCGTGAACCTGTCACACACACACACACACACACACACACACAGACATGCACACACGCAGACACACAAGTTCTTATAACCAAAAATGCAGTGACTAATCAGTAGCTACACAGACCCACGTGTTAATGTGTTGCATGTAGTTTATCAAAGTATAAGCAGTGAGTGTGTGTGAGTGTATTTTAACTGCATGTACTGTATATTATGTATAATATATCCACTATACAGTATATAGAGTATATAAAACAGGTTTAAGTTTTCAATGAACGCCTCACAAAGATACACTTCTCACTGACCTACACTTTCATAAACACATAATTACTCATTATGGTTGTGCCCCTCATTTTCAGACCCCCCCAGACAGGTTCATCATTGTGTGCTTGTCTGCGCAATATTAACAAATATCACACTGTTCAAGACACAATGATTTTATTCTAAATAACACATCCAATGATTCCAGTAAAATATCTATAAAATGGTGAATGATGCCTCTCAGTCTTCTACAAATGTGTTCAGTATGTGAAGTGATATTAAAAATGGTGCCTTTAATTTGAATATTTCAGTTAAAGGGTCAGTTCATTCAAATGACAAAAAAAAGCTATTTGAGTAGAATTGAAGTGAATAGATTAAATGAGACTGAATAGATTGTTGTTAAATCTGATAATCCATAGGTTTATCAATGTATGGTGTTCACTTTTTTTACCCTTTGCAACAGAAGTCAGCAGAAATCCATTTTTGTCATTAGGGAGAACTGATCCTTTAATATATATATGTACATAATTTACACACATTTACATACACACACACATATATGATATATATGTAGCTGCAGAGAAGTGCTGGAACAAGCAGATAGCTCATATATTTTATATGTGGTCTCGTCACAGCGAGGAAAGGATTATTATCTGTGATTTAAAGTGATACTACAGTATGTACCTGTCTGACTCTGCTGCTCCTGAGAAGTGGAGAGAGGAGGAGGAGGAGGAGGAGGAGGAGTGGACAGAGGAGGAGTAGACAGAGAAGGAGGAGAGATGGGAAGAGGAACGTACCCAAAGGAGGAGAACCGAGGGAGGGACTGTGTGTTGGGGTGAGGGGGAGGAGGGGAAGGCAGATGCAGGGGGAGGACTTTGGAGGGGGGGTATGAGTGTCCGTTGACCGAGGCAATGGGACAGGGGTTGGGCCTGCGGAGCAGGAGGGTGTGGCACTGCTGGGAGGGGGAGTAACCTGGACACGAGCCAGGAGGAGGGAGGTGCAAAACAACAACAACAACACAACAACAACAACTCATCAGTCAACTTGAAACAAAAGAAATCTAATCAGATCTGAAAATATATAAAATAATAACTGATTAAAATCAAAATATGAGAAAAGAATACATCCATATATCCACAGGGAATATATCGTTATAAATTAAAATATAATACTTCACTATATCAATACAGCAAACAAACAATATGAACGAAGCATCACAGCCTAGAGCAGGTTACAGGTTTATAAATTAGGGAGGGTGACAGAGGGAACACATATAGAGGAAGGAGGGAGGGAGGGAGGGGGGCTGAGAGCCAATAGGGGGCAGTATTTGATCAATGGAAATGATTGACAGGTTGGGAAAAACAAATGGGCGGCCTAAAGAGGCCGATGATGCTGCACTTAGCTACAACTAATGATCACCTATAGCTACAGAACAGCTGCTGAACTCACATACATGTGATAGCACACACATCCTCCCACACACACACACACACAGCTGTGATGTGGGTGGTCACCTGCCCTCTTGATGACTTCCACCATGTTGGAGGGGAAGTAGCCCACACGGTCATTTCCTGTGCGGTTGTCGTGAATACAGCCTTTCCATCGGCCATCGGAGTGCTGCTCCAAAACCTGTTAACACAAAGATGAGATTATAACCTGTTTGCACTTTCAAAACAGTACCTGCTAAACATGAATCCATCATTACGTGTGTGTGCCAAGTCCTCCCTAAGTTCGTAATACAAGCTAGTTAGCTAGTTTTACAAATACCTGACTCATAATCTCTGAAGAACGTGTAAATAAATTGCTTGGAAATGCCACTCAGTCAAAAGTAATGTGCTATGTACAGTAAACAGGAAGTTGCTGTAGCATCTGTAACATAACTGCCCAAAATTACATTTTATGGGTAGAAACCAGTCCTTCCTCACAATATCAGTTCTGTTGGAGAAAGTCACCTTTATTAACATCAAACACCAACAACAATCTATGTGATTATGTGTAAAAAAATGTGTTGTTCCTCTTTAAGAATGAGCAGGAAATATCAGATTAAGCTAGCCTAACTGACGCTAACATCATTAGCTCAACGTATTGTAATTTGTGTTATTTTTGTGAAATAATTTCTAAGTTTATTATTATTAAAGAGCAATTTACTAAGTATTATGTCAAATATATCAACCATGTTCCATTTATGCTTCAGTCTAAATGCTTTATATATTAGCAAGCTAACATTAGCATTGTCAGTTACTTCAGCTAGCTACGTAGCAGTTACACCTTACAGGTTGTTATTCCTGGTAATACTCGTATTTAGTCACAACTAATCTCTATGTAAGAAGTAGTTTGTGTGGCGCAATCCCATTTTGATTTAGAAATGTGTTAATCTCCATTTAGTAAACACTTAGCTACGTCATAATTAGGCTAATTTTGAACTTGTGAGTAGAGTTGGGCAACTGGCTCCGGGTGTATAACTGAAAGTTATGCTGAAGCTATTACTAGTGTTAAAAGCAGCATCTGTGTATCTGCATACATCTATAAAGACTATAATTAACTACATTGCATATTTTCTTCATTGATAGATGGATTTCAGTAGACAGTCGTGCAGCACTTTGAGAACAGGCCGTGTGTCGAATTTTGGGATGGTTGTTAGATCAATGTACCGTGATGATGTCTCCAGCTTTAATGTTGAGGCTGGTAAGGTCGTAGTTGTTGCAGTAATCCTTCAGGGCGCGCACCTGCATCGCAGCCGAAGCATCTACAAGACAAGAGTTTAGTATCAGTGAGCTACAGAGCAGAGAGTGGAGAAGATGAGGAAGAGGAAGGCAGTGGGGGTCGGCTACATGCACTGTTTGCTTCTCGGATGCTGTTGAATATATGAAGTCCTGTATTTTCACATCCATTAGCAATTAACAAAAACCTGCAAATATCTACATATATAAATCAAACACATATCACGGCAAATTAACCATTTTTAATAGCCTTATTAAAAAGCACGTGTATCAGCATTTGTGGCTCCAGCCCTCGTATTACTTGTGAGCGGTAGTGTGTGTTTGCACTCGTGTGCTCACCTCTCAGCAGTTGTTTGATCTCCCGGCTGGCCTGTGTGGTGGTGAACTGGTTAACAATGTCCAGGGCAGTTTGACTCAGAGTGTTTCTCACTCCTGCGCTGATGCCACTCTGGATGAAAGTGGAGAAGAAAAAACGGTTAAATCTGCAATGTGCAATTGTGCCACGCCGAGTTCATAGACGGGCTACAGCATGCTGTGCGTTCAGTGTCAGTCTGGCTGTGTGTGCATGCCTGCTGCTAACATTTGCAGTGTGTGCTGCCCCAGCAATAAACTCATATGAAGATGACAAAAGGATTAAAAAACAAAACAGAGCTGGTTTGAATATTGCATGACAGGTAGGTAGGATGCTAGCCGGTCTGCTACAGTTTTATGTAACAAGCTAACATATCCCACAGGCTTCATCACACAGCTCGGTGGGATGGATGCCAAGTGCTGAGGTGTAAACTTGCTCAACTGAGGAGAGGGAGGCAGCTTTAACAACAGTTGCTTTTGTAAACACATTAAACAGACAGACAGACAGAGAGAGAGACAGGCAGACAGACTTACATCCAGCAGCAGGCGTACTACCTCCGTCTTCCCACAGAGGGCTGCCTGATGTAGTGCTGTGCCAGACTCGGACTGTCTGTTGATATCTATGCCAGCCTGAATGAGCAACCTGGAGCACAAAATCATATTGACCTTTATTTGAATGTCACCTTTCATAGCATCATGTCATCAAAGTGCTTATATCGAATAATACAACAGAAGTAAAGTGAAAACAAAAGAGAATTGTAGAAAAGCGGTCGTCATAAATGCAAGTCTGTTGAGTTTTAAAAGACTTTAACTGGACAAAAAGACGCATTTTTGGATTGTAATCATTTTAGGATTAGATGAGTAAATCAGGTGGACAGACGGAGGGACTGACTAGCAGGTAGACAGAGGCAGTATAAGACAGACACCCACTGGGAGAGGCAGACCAAAAGGACAAGTTTTTCAGACCGTATGACATCGATGTGTCCGTTCTTGGCAGCCAGATGCAGAGGTGACACTCCGTTAGGGTCAGAAGGTTTCGGTTCCAGCATGGCTGCACACATGTTACTGCTGAGCAGGAGCTGGACCACCTAAAAAACAGACACACACACAGCTTAAATTATGCAATGTATAATATGGAGTCATTTCTACTAACAGTCTGCAGTGAAACACGCAGACACACTTGTATGTACGCTGCTCCGTGTGGAGTCCTCCGCAAAATTTGATTTTAATTAGCATTTAACGCCATGCCTGCATTTAGCATTTAGCCCCATCACATTGCAGGGTGGGGCTATGATGGAAACAAGTGGCATCAAAGGAGAAGCTACATGTAGCTACATATCAGTGTTTTGCAAGCTGTCAGCTGTTTTTCAGTTCTGAAAATCTGAGAGCCAAACTGTAGCCTGCAGTAGCCTTTTTTCCAGAGCAAAAAACTCATACTGAAGCCCAGTGCTGTCCATTTATCCTGGGGACACAGCGAGTACCAGCCAACATGCTGGTCAGTTTATTTTTCTCATGTTTTGTCGGTTGACTGTGTCCAAACAAATATGCAGCATGCTAGATAATGTTAGCCAAGGTTAGCCTGCCAAGTTAGATGAGCATTCATGTCAGATGCTGACAGGACATTTCGTATGGCTTGGGGGTGTTGACGAAGAAAGTTACGGCAAACAACGCTCAAAACGGTTTGTCACATCGCTCAGCTGCTGATGAGGTTTGAGTGTTTGATGAGCAGAGTCGAAGCTGCAGGTGGAGGGGTGGGTGGAGACAGATCTGCGCATGCTCCATGAAGGCAAAGGTGGACAGTTAAACGTAAGCCACTGTCAGGTATAAAGGGATTTTTTTTCATGGAAAAAAACCTCTAAAACCTCTTTAAAATCTGTGATTTTGAATCATTGCTGCAGACACTGTGCGCTCTCTCATCTGGCTGTGGATGTTTTTTACCTTAGGGTCTACATATGTTAGCATCATTAATGGTTGGTTGATCTTATTTTTATGGTTTTGGACAGTATATTTCTGCATTTGCAGCACGTTTCTATATCTGGTTGTGTTTTCTCACTTTGCAGAGCCCTTTTTCTAAATGCTCTTTGCATGTGTTTTCTTAGTTTGCAGTGTGCTAAGCTCTCAGGGACACCGTAAGTGAGGCTCTCCGGGCCCTCATAAAGGTTAAATAAAAATGAAGATGTATCTTTTATGGACTCACTGTAAGATGGTGTGTTTGTTTGGCTTTCAGTCAAATCTACTCACTCCGACACGTCCGAATTCACAGGCGAGGTCCAACGGCGTTTTCCCAGCTGAGTCTGAGATGCACGGGTTGGACTGGTGTTGTAGCAACATCTCCGACTGAAACACACACACATACACACACACAAATCTTACTGCTGCTTCTGAATTTCAAGGCTTGTAACAACTCATCATGCATGCATCATTGGGCACACATAACAGATAAACACACCTCACAAAAACACACACATGGCCACTAAACACACCAAAACACACACAAACACCTACAGTACACACAAACACGGTTACCCCATCATAGTGTCCATGCTGAGCTGATAGGTGGAGAGGGATCTGTCCTTCATCTGACTGTCCGTTGACTGATGAGCCTGCCTTCAGCAGCATTTTCATTGGCTCAGTCTTCCCCTGCCATGCAGCGTAATGCAGAGGACGCATCCCTACACAAAACACACAAAAACACACAGCCAAAGACAACAGCACAATAAAACACAGACGTACGAGACCCCACAAGCACATGCACACAGACACGTACAAAAAATGAGAATATAAAGACTCATGAATGCATGCAAGTGCACACACTGCATTATTACTTTTATAGACAGACCGCTTTGCCAGCAGGCAGAAATACTTACGATTTTCTTAACACATTTTACAGCAGAAACACTGAAATCAGTTATTAAACGCACTAAATTACTCCACTCTGACATTACACAACAAATTAAACCCAAAACAGAGAGCTGAACCAATTGGCCAACTGACAGAATATTAATCAGAAACTATGCTGACAATTAATTCATTTTTTAAGTCATTTTTTCTAGTCAAAAATCCACCAGTTCCTGCTTCTCACGTGTGAAATTTGTTTGTGTTTTTAGTCTTCTGTGATCGTAAACTAAATATCTTTGGGTTTTGGGTTGACAGCATGGGCCCTGAGAACTGACAAGTGGATTAATTAATAATGACGACAGTCATTAGTTGCAGCCCCACTTTTTCAAACATTTCTGTACGTCTGTCTTAGTGTAGCAACAGATTTGGGCACAGACTCTCTGCATCCCTCCCGGAAATGCAATCTCATATTGTGGTTGACATGCTTGTGACCCTTTGTGACCGTGGAAGTATTGTTTGTGCAAGTATCGCTCTTGGGGGACGTTGCTGACAAACTGCTCTCAGACAAAGGTCAGGACAAGAAATCCTTTATACATTAAGTGGCTGAACAGGACCGAGGACAGCTTTGCAGGAAACTGGACATTGCAGCCAACTCTTGGAGCCACGCAGGAAATGCAAGATGACGCAAAGTTCACCTGAGCACAGCACAAAAATCCACCATTGAATCACTACCAGTGCTTCTAACCAGAAGACATTAAACACCACTTTGCAGCAGTAGCTGCAAGGAGCAGTGAGTATGTTTCACATGGCAGCAGCCCAAGACCCCCAGTCTTGATACCAGCGATGAGCTACATCATCAAGCTGAATAAAAAGGCCCTCCAGGTCTGCTTGGCATGAGGGAGTCCTGACTCAGAAGAGAGGTGCTGGCAGGATAAAGAGGCACAGCCGCTGTAGTAGTAACAGAAGCTAAAACCCACGTATATGAAGAGATCTGATGGGACATGACTTTCAGGCAGCCTCAAAGAGCTTCTAGAAAGTGTTTTGGTGATTTGCGAAGAGTAGAGAGGACGTCTGCCAGACGGTAAAGGGACAGAGAGACGCTGAACTTGACTTGTTTGAGGATGGCAGGAGAACTCTGAGTAATATAAGCCCATTTCCATCCCAGTAGTCTCAGTGGGTTTTTCATCCTGAAATTCTGAAGGCTCAGTTGTTGAGATGTTGTGATTAATATGTCCCATGTGAATTCTAGGAATAGGGTGTGGACTCATAGAACAGTGGACCTACTTTTCATTTTTGCACCAATAATCCCAATAAAAGTCTCACAGAATGTTGGTCGTCATAACACAATGGGATTTCTGATTTTGGAAATCCCCTCGGCTGTGTTGCCAGGAGTGTTCGGGCAGAGTTGCTGAAAACACAGTTTTTTCTTTTCTTTTGGGCAGGATTTCAAGCTCAGGCGCCCAGGCCTGCAGGATGTCCAGGCCGGCGACCTTAAGCTGGCATCTCACACAAGAACATTTTGAAGATGGGTGTGACCGAGTCTGGATGAGGATCAGAGCTTTCAAGTGAGAGGAGACGTGTCCTCTTGTCCCACCCGGATGAACAATGAATCTTAAACTGGAGTTTTTTGACCATTTGGGGCAGCAGAACCAAGCCGTGAACATACTGACATATTTATGTTGATATGGGTGATAAGGGAGCCTTTCTGGAGTTTGCATGTTCTCCCCGTGTTCACCTGGGGGATCCTCCATAAAATGTACCCCCACTAAAAACATGCAAGAAAATCACCACCTGACCAACGGTGACAACAGGAACTGGTCCCCGGGCGCCGGTCGGCTGGCAGCCCACCACTCCTGGTCCGCCGCGGAGCAAGGACGGTCCAAGGATGGGTTAAAGGCGGAGAATAAATTTCACATATGCATGGCGTGTGCAGTTTCCCCTCCCTAACTTCGCATGTTGTGTGTAAAGTGTGACAAATAAAGGGATTTCTTCTTCCTCCTCTTCTTACGCTGCTTATTTACTCACCAAGCAGACACAGAACAACATCATCATTCGCTTGGAGTCGTGTTTCTGGCCACCTGATGAAAGTAAGTCCAATGCTCACTCTCCCTTTAGCTCTGCAACAAGTCCTATGGGAAATATCTTCCTCTTTAGCCGCTAAATGCTCCACCAGCTAGCATGTTCACTAGCTAGTTGCTAACTCTGGCTGACTGTCGTTTGGTGGCTGGCAGGTCATGTACTGTGGATTAATCAGATGCTGGCTTTGTGGGCGCTGGGGGAATGATTTAAGGTTTCCTGCCACCTCCGTGGAGGGATCTCAGTCAGGGGCCACCTGGTAACCTGCCGGTTGCATAACTCTATTTCGGGACACACTGGGCATGACTGACTTGAGTGAGGGGATAGTAGGCCAACATCCTGGAGGGATTATATCTCCCATCTGCCCTGAGATTTCTTCTTCTTCCTTCTGGAATCCTCCAGTATGAGATGGAGATATTTGCTGCTCTGCTTCCACTTGGCTCTCAGTCCTGCAGCCTGGAGCATTCCTCTTCTATTGTCTCTTGTTTGCTGTGCACACAAATCTGTCACGTCTCATAAACACTGTAAACTACTTTTATGGCATTTCCGACAAACTCTCTTTTTATTACATAAGATTTTGTTATGGTCACACAGGGAAATGTGCATTTGTTTTCCTGTCTTTTTGTGGTCGTTCTGTGTTCTGCCCAGCTTTGTGTGTTTTGTGCCTGTTTGGTGGTAACATAGTGAGTTGCGCTCTGTCAACATCTGTGTGTATTTTTACCTTTATGGTCTTTTATATCCACTGCTGCCTGGGCCTCCAACAGCAGAGAGATCAGCTCCTTGTTACCGCTCAGAGCAGCATGGTGCAGCGGTGACAACCTTCACACAGACACAGATTATGTATAAAAATACACATATTCGTAGATGTAGTGTAAAGCCAGAGCATAACTTTGCTGAAATAATCTTCAGCGTAGAGCAGCTCCACCCCTCAGCTCTGTGTGAGAGACAGGAGGGGGCAAATGACCTACTTCCATTAATAAGCAATCTCTCACCCCCGAGCCGAGCGTACACACAACGCTTCTCTGTGTGTGTGTGTCTAATGGATCCCTGGTGAATATAAGGGCCGGGCCCTGGAGTCAAATCAACGAATCATCAGTCATTACACAAGGAGCTGAGTCCAATTATCTGATTCCAATCAACATAATAAAAAGATCTTTGTTATCTGATGGAGCCAAATGGAACACAATCGCAAACCAAGCATGTGCACACATAAAAAGCTTAACCAATCGTGAGTCTAAATATAGCCAAAATCCATAGTCGTGCATTCAGAGTTGATAAGGGGACATTTCTGAGGAAATTAAGAGCTGGGAAATGCCGGCTTTCCTTTAAGGTAACTGCTTTGGATTTGAGCACTTCAGCCTGCTACATGCTTCAAAGACAAAATGATATGGTTGGTTTTATATTGATGTCAGATTCTTTCCTTTTTTGCTTGCCCCTGTCAGATGCATGATCAAAACTTTTTCTACCAACTACTGGAGGTCAGCCAAACAACATTTTCAGGGGTTGCTAAGCTACTCTTTAGGTTAATATGACAAACTTGTTAGCAAACCTGTCGCTTATTTACACATCCGGCAGGTACAGAGCAACAATACAATCTGTATAATATCATTTATTTTGAATCATGTTTACAGCTATGTCCAATATCAATATCACTTTTTTAGCTCTGTGTTTGGTCTCCACCAGCTCCTGAGGGGAATATCCGGCTCTGCAGCTGTTAAATGCTCCACTAAGTTCACCAGCAAGTCACTAATGTGTCAGTGTGCCATTTGGTGCTGAGCAGGAAGTGTACAGGAGTTTTTACAGTGAAAACAGCTGCTGCTGTGGCCTAAATTACAACAGTGATCTCAAAAAAGAGAGCACAACGTGATCAGTTGTTTATGTTTTTTGACATATACTCAATTGGAAAGAGGACAAAGACGATATATTTAACTTGATTTATTATTGTATATGTGTGATTATTCTGAACAGGCTTTGACAGGGGCGACAAAAGACTGGGAAAGTTGTTTGTTCTGCCTTCCAACAACTGCCCTAAATACTAAGGTATTCATATTTTTTAAAGTTGAAAAATGAATTTAAGTAAAAATCTGAATTAGAGCAAGATTCACTGATTCGCTGCTGTTGCTACAGAGCAATGTAATGAGTAACGCTGTTGTTGTTGATGTCAAGAACACAGAAAGAAAGTAAGGAAACAACGAAGGACAGAGGAAAAAAGAGCCAGGGACAAACAGAAGATGAGGGAAATAAAAAACAAAATAATTATGGCCATGTGGAACAATGGCAGGGAGAACGTGAATTAGCTACAGTCCCTCACCCATCTGCATCCTGGATGTTGACGTTCACCCGCTTCGCTGCTCCGAGGAGCTCTGAGAAAAAAAAAAAAACAAGAAGGGGAATAACAAACTCATTACAAAAAAACAGCCCACATTTCTGTCTGTTCAGAGATTAATGTCTTCTCGCTTTGTGCCTCTAATGTTTCAGGAGGTAGAGTTGACAGCTACACTTTTATACCTGTGAGCGCTTTAAACGAGTCTTCACTCCAACAACAACAACAACAACAACGGAGGTCAAGGAAAAGCAACAAGGTAAGAAGGACAAACAGAAGCCAGGCTGGGAAACTCATCAGGAGCCTACAAAAGCTCAAGATGGACTTTTCAACCGTGGAAAATTACATGCATTCACATGCAAAATTATAGCTCGTGCGCTCTGACTTTCCATTTTGACACTGCCATGTTTCAGACACATGTAATCAAAGACATTACTCTCATGCTTCGGCCACATGTGCCTTTGTTTATTCATGCATTTCAGTAGCGTAAGGTTTATTTTGCCCTGCAGCAATTAAAATAAATGCATTTAAGGGAATATTCAACCTTTTGGGAAATATGCTTATTCGCTTTCATTCTGACTCTTAGAGGGAAGATTGACACGGCTCTCGTCTGCACAGTAAGTATGATTGTAGTACGTCTGGGTGTGTGTATGTGTCTGTGCATGTGATTATGGACAGTCGCAAAAGATGAAGACTGCAGGAAGAAGCACACAGACGCAAACTCACCCTCACACACACACAAGCTGCTTGTTTGTCTCTCTGCCTTCACTTTTTTTTTTTTTTTTTTTGGTCAAACCCTCATAATCCACAGGCCGTAATCTGTAGCTGCTCTGTAATCTGGGGAAAAGCTTCTCCCTCTCTCTGCAGCTCTATCTGCACTTCATCCCTTCATCCTGCTCTCACACTCTAATTTTCCCTGTAATTTGCTAAAGAGCGCGTGCTGATTGGTAGCTCTGCTGTTTCTGTTTACACTCGGCGGCTGACACCATTCTCCTGCATGTGTGTGTTTGTGCGTGTCTGCGCACGTGTAGCCCACCGATCCATCTTGGATTAAAAATAAGAACCCCCCCCCCCCCAAAGCAGATGAATCAATGAGTGCAGATATCTGTGTCACCATCAGACTATCAGAGAGCCACATGACCCCCCGACCACAAACTTCTGACGAGGCCGCGACATCAGCCCACCCGCAGTTATTCTCCTGTCTTTTTCTCAGTAGATTAACCTTCTTTTGTGAGACAAAGTCTGGATCGTGGCATTATTTAATAATGCTTCCCTCCTGACCCAAAACCATGATGCATATTTAATCAAATACTCATGCAGCTGACTAACACGGGGTATCACTCCACCCTCAAATAATTCATCCTGTTTTTGCTTCGGGAGCCACAGCGATCGCCCTCAAAAAACAGATTTTCATCTTCAAACTTCATTCATGAGCCTCTGCCTAATTGTATCAGTTGCCTAAATGTGTTATCTCTGGCTACAAACTGTTTAAGGGCCTTTCCATGATTTTTCTCTCATGTGTCCTTGGACCAAGGTTCATATTTTTTATGATAATTTAAGGCATAACGCTGCAACCAAGCCCCGGTTACCATGGTAACCCCCGGATGTGCCATTCTCGCAGACTGTCAATCACTTGGCTGGGATCACTGTGATGTTATTCTGTAGCATCTCCCTCAATTTGTTGCTATTTTGGAGTTTATTGGAGTCAAAATAGCGTCGTTCACGTTTAATTTGAAACCCTTCAATCTTAATAGAGGGTGCCGACGAGCTGCAGCCTTCAGTGTTAACGCTGCATGTTCCCCAAAGCTCAGGAGAGGTGAAGCGGAGGGTTCCTCAAGGGTTCTCATTACCAGACGTGTTCTGAAGTCCAGTTTGCGTCACCTCTGACTTCGCCTGTCATCGAGCGTTTAGGGTTTCAACGAATGCCATCGCTGACATGACTCTTCTCTTTATGCTTTCACACGATTGCGCACATATGTTACAGTCACTTGCGGCACAGTGGCGCAGCAGGTAGTGCGAACTTTGCATGTTCTTCCTGTGCATGCGTGGGTTCTCTCCGGGCACTCCGGCTTCCTCCCACAGACCAAAAACATGCTCATTAAGTTAATTGGTGATTTAAAAATTGTCCCTAGGTGTGAGTGTGAGCGTGAATGGTTGTATGTATGTTGCCCTGCAGTCGGCTGGCGACCGGCTCAGGGTGTACCCCGCCTCTCGCCCATTGACAGCTGGGATAGGCTCCAGCCCCCCCCCCCAACCCTGAAAGGGATAGTCGGGGCATAGAAGATGAATGAATGAATGAATGTTACAGGCACTGGACTCAGGGTCACAACAGGCCAGAAGTCCAAGACTGATGTCACATTTTCTCCAAAGGTACCAAATGTTGAGCATTGATTGCTGTTGCAAATGTTAGTGTACTTGACATGTGGTTTTTTTACATGCTCGTTTACTTAAAATGATGACGTCATGGCTCTTATTTAATTAGTCCGAGGAACAAGAAGTCATCACAATTAAAACTGAAATTTTTAACCATTATTCTTTCATTTTTTGTAAACTTTTTGAAATAGACTTACTGGCCTCTGGAGATTTAAAGTGTTGCTCATTGCTTTAACACAGACTTTAACTCAGCAGTGAAAAGTCAAAAACTGACAAGAGTGTCACAATAAGAGCCAAAGATTATTCTGTACAGTACAACAAAAAACCTGGTCAGGCCCTAAAAACTGTTTCTTTAAGACCAAAAACTAAATATACAGCACACCCTTTGCTTCTTGTTAGTTTAACCCTTCACTCACATCTCTGCCCATGCGGCTTCCGTTGAAGGAGGGAAGCGATTAACGTTAAAAAAAACTTCATCTACACTCCCCTCAGTGTGTTTTCTAAGTGTGAAGCTGGAGGAGTGTTTTGAGGAGGTGATCAGCAGTTCATGAGCAGCACCTGTTCCCACTGCAGTGTGCTACAGCAGTGTGTCTTAACTTAGTGTTTCTGCTGGTTTACTGCTGGTCTGCCGCAGTACTCCTGAGCTCAAATGCAGTTGTTTATTTGATGCAATGAGATTACCAGACCTTTGGACCTCAGTCCATTACAAACCGCTACTGACTGCCAACAACAAGTGTGTGTTGTTGCACTTCCTTGATCGTCAGTATGGGCTGATACATTGAGTAAATAACTTTGGTCCACTTCGGTTTCTCAGTCCAACATAAAGGAGATACAGTTGTGATAAGGACGCTCTCATATCCCTGTCGTCTATCTCTAAAGAGCTTTACTGCAACTGAGCCAAAGATAAGGAAACCATTGCCAAATGGAAAGACGCCTGACTTCGTCTAAGCAGCCGTTGGCTTTTAATGCCATCTATTCATCTAAGTGTACCCGTGACTCGGCATCTCTGACTGACTGAAACTGTAAAAAATCGACTTTTGAGCCAAAACACTGGCAGAAGGTGAGTGACTCCAGTGATTGCAGGAAGATGATAAAGACTTTTTCTGGTCATCCTCTATATTTTTCTTATTATCAGCAAATCGCATGAAAAGACCCAAATGAACAATGAATTGATTGCAGTGTTTCCTCTGCATTCATTTGGGAGTGGCGGGCCGCCATTCCTAAATCCTAGCCGCCACTCCTTCAAATTTCTTTTTTTTTTTTTATTGTCGCAAATACACCACCGCCGCATGCCTCCACCTTGCTAACGTTAGTAAACTAATTGATAGCATTAAGCTAATATCTGCACGTCATGATGTAACTGCTGACTGCATTTTCAGATGAGCTTGTTCAAATATTTCTCTAAGAAGAGAAAGACAGCTGATGAAGATGACGCTAGTCAGTTGTGATGGACGGTCGCGAACGAAATGGCTCTTAGAGCCGCTCTTTGAAGTGAACGATCGGAGCCGGCGCCTGCAGCGAGAGCCGCTTTGGTTTTTTTTTGGTTTTTCTCAACTTATTTTCGTTCAAGCCGCACTTGATTGGTCAACTACATGATGTGTGGTGGCTTCAGTGAGTACGCACTAAGCAGGAGGGGGAGGAGCGGGGTTACAGACACAACGCACACGCACACACACATTCAGCCTTTAAAAAGCAATTTTCAACTGGTCATTCAATAAATAGGTTGTAAAAGTAAAATCTGCAGTCAAGTGTCATTTGTTTACGCTGCCACGAGCCTGCCCCCACTGCTGAAAAAAAAAAAAAATCAGGAAACACTGGATTCTTCTAACAAGTATCGTCTTAGGAGCCAAAACCCAACATTTTTTTGGGCCAGGGTTATTCTTGCCAGGCTGGGGGCACCTTTGAGGCGACCAGAGACTCCAGGAAGTTATGGCTCCTGACCAAGAAATAGTTGGGGCCACCATAAAGAGGCAATGGATTAAACAATTGAAATACATGTTAATTGTTGAGCTTGAGAGGTGTTGTTAGGTGCATGGACGAAGCCAGGCTAGCTGTTTCCCCTTTCCACTCTTTGTGCTAAGCTAAGCTAACCGTCTGCTAGCTCCAGCTACTCATTTATGACACGCACTACAAAGGGGCATCGATCTTCTCATCTCGCTCTGCGCCATAAAAGCGAATAAGAATATTTCCCAAAATGCTGCTTTAATTAGTTGGAGAAGAAGCTCTTCGGTCCACCGGTGATAAAGAGGGACTGTGAAGCGGCGGTGGTCTCACATGGTCCGGCCACCGCTTCAATTCCCCACATCAAACTGTGACATTTTGACAGAGCGAGCAGCCACTTCATCAACTCCCTGTCAGCAGCATCATTAGCATACTGTTAATAATACAGCGCAGTCAGCCACATGACTCACACCTGATGTGTCAAGTGTGTTTCTGTGCACGCTTGCCTGTAATTGTGTGTGTGTGTGTGTGTGTGTGTGTGTGTGTGTGTGTGTGTGTGAAGGCAGTGATTCTCCAACAGAGAAACCTGGCTTCCTGTTCAATTATTCAAACATAAACCTTGATCCCCACAGCCAGACACACACTGATGCACACACACACCCTCCATAACTCACCCTTTAACCTCTTTCCATCACTTCCTGCCTCTTTACCTCCCTGCATTCACATTTCCATGCCTCCCTCCTTCTGTCCTGCACTCTTGCACTTTTTCTCTCCCATTCTAACCCTCCTCCTCACCCTCATCCCCCTCACCCTCTACCCACCTCCCCCTTTCTCTTTGTCAGTGTGCAGTGGACTGAGCACTCAGAGCTGATCTGTTCTGGCATTTGAGGAGAAGCATTTTTCTTTTCCATGGCACTGCTGGAATGTTCAGAGACAAACACACATGAGGAGAGGAGAGGAGAGGAGAGGAGAGGAGAGGAGAGGAGAGGAGAGAGGGATGGGGAGGAGAGGAGATAAGAGGAGAAAGGGAAGGAGTGGAGAGGAGACAAGAGGAGAGGAAAAAAGAGCAAAGGGGAGGAAATGAGTGCAGAGGAGACAAGGGGAGATGAAAGGAATTGAGAGGAGAGGAAACAAGAAAGAGGAAAGGAATCAAGGGGAGAGGAGAGGAAATAAGCACCACATTCTTCCTCCCAACTCATCACATATGGACGCTTGGTCAGGACCCCTTTTTAAGGCACTGGATACCCTTTGACCGTCATTTTTATTGTTTACAGCTCTGGGGTCAAGTTAGCAATAATGAACAGACATTGTCTGGTTAGACTTTCAAAATAAAGTTTGCTGAGAACAACAAACACAATTAACTTTGTTTAACAGTCACACTTTGGTTAACTTTAGGTTAAGGAGAAGATCAAAGTTTGGCTTAAAGTACGTTAGCTACTTCACTTACAACAAAAATCAGCCTTTACTTTGGGTTTCACGCGGAATGCGAACCCTGGTGTCCTGAGCTTGACCCGTCCAACCACCCCACCTCCTCCAAATACAGACTTTTCTTGCTTTTTAGACTACGTCATTTGGCGCGTTGGGAGTGAGAAAGGCTGCCTACAGACGGACCACCCTGCACTGTGAAAAATGATGCTAAAGGGGTCCTGACCAATGTGATGAGTTGGGAGTGAGAATGTGTTGAAATAGGAGAAGAGATGATAGGAGACAAGAGGAGAGGAAACATGAGCAGAGGTAAGTATGGAAGAGGGAAGAGGAGAGAGAAGGAAATGAGTAGAGAGGACAGGAGAGGAAGCAGGAAAGGAAGTAGGAGGAAAGGAGAGGAGAGGAGAGGAAACATGAGCAGAGGTAAGTATGGAAGAGGGAAGACGAGAGAGAAGGAAATGAGAGGAGAGGACAGGAGAGGAGGCAGGAAAGGAAGTAGGAGGAAAGGAGAGGAGAGAAGATAAGAGGAAAAGAGGGGACACACTCAGGGAGGAGAGAAAGGAGAGGAAGGTATGGCATTGGAGAAAATACAAGCGTGGAGGAAACGGGAGGAGAGAGGAAGAAAGTAGGCGAGGAGAGGAGAGAAAACAGAAGGGGAGGCAAGAGGAGGAGAGAAATTCAGAGCAGAGAAATCGAGAGGGGCCCAGTGATGAAATGGTAGAGGAGGAGAGCAGTTTCAAGGCTGTAATTGAAATCTAATTATCACCTCAAGTCCCAGCTGACTCCATGTCAGGCACCCGCACGCACGCACGTTCGAGCGCCACATATGTGCACGCATGCAAATGTCTGCACATGTCCACGTACGATCATCACATTATTACCACTAACATCTGGCGTCTTCACACACCAATAATCCCCCTGTCCCGAAAGCAGTGTAGGACCTTCGTGTACTTTCACCTCTCGCTCTCTCTCATGCACACACACACACACACACAGACTAATACACACATCCTCTCTGGTGTGCACACATCCTCCCCCACACACATCTTTTGTGCATCCATGCAGACACATACACAGAGAAATGGTCAGTGGTGGGAAATGGGTGACAAGGCTTTTTTGATTTCTAATCACATTCTGATGACTGCTCTCACACATGTGCAACGTCATCACTATCACACCCAGCGTCATAGCACAAACACGCACATAAATACACACATGCATGCAGGAAAGCACAAACACACACACGCACGCACACACACAGTACATCATTTAAATGGCATCACATCAGATTTGGCCTGCACTGTCCTGACCTGGTAATGACGGGTAGTGTGTGTGTGTGTGTGTGTGTGTGTGTGTGTGTGTGTGTGTGTGTGTGTGTGTGTGTGTGTGTGTGTGTGTGTGTGTGTGTGTGTGTGTGTGCGCGCGTGTGAGTGAGTGCGTGTGACAGGAGGATGGAGGGATACTGACTGGCTTTCCCTGGCCGAGGTCTCTGTAGAAGCCGCTGAGCTGTCAGCAAGTCCTCGGTCTTCACGGCCTGGAGCAGCTCCTGGTCCTTCCCCATGTCCCCTCCGTCCCGCCTCGGTCCGCCCGGTCCCGCTCTCTTCCTCTGAGCGCCCCTCTCTCCTCCGTTAATCCGCTGCTACATCCTGCCGCCGCTCCGGGCCTCCCGCTGGAGCTGAGGCGCGGAGGGATGGATGCTGCCGGGAGTGGGATGCTCCGATTCGGCCAGGAGTCCAGCGCACGTCCCGCTCTGCCTCCCCTCCAGGCGGTGCTTCCGACCCACACCGAGCGACCGACCGACCGGACCTCGCTCTCTGTCGGGATGCTCTCCGGCCGCGCAGGAACACTCGCGACAGATTCCACAGATTCTACCCGCGTGACGATTTCACCGGGTCTACGTGCGTGCCGTGCGTGAAAACGGTGGAGCTCGAGCGCCCTCCTATATGCTGGGTCAAATCCGCACGGCTGAAATCTCTCGAGCCCTCAATCCGCAGGATACCATGCACGGGTCGTTGATGTTTAACGTGTGACCGCTGTCGCCGTCGCGGTGCTGGACCAGCTCGCGCCAGCTCCAGCGCGCACACACGCACACTCACACGCACGTACGCACGCACGCATGCACATTCACACGCGCACACTCACAGTCACATATGACATTACATAAACACGAACTACTCGAGCGCGCGCTACTCCAGTTGTTGTAATCCCAGTCCGCGTGTTTGCGCGCGTGCGGGCGGGCAAGTCAAGAGAGGTCGTTTGACATAATAATGTACTCCGTCGCGTGCAAGAGGTGCACTCAGCGCGCGGGACAGTGGGGGGCAGAGTCCGGGATCGCGCGGGCCTATGAGAAGCTCAGCTGCTCAGAGTGGAACAGATCTAAATCTGAAATAAAGGTTTACTTTACGCCGCCTTTCTTTAAAATAAAGCTGCTGCTACTCACTCATATGTTGTACTTTTTTCTACCTTTATTTTGTTTATTAAAATTTTTTATCTTTCATTTAAATCTAGTCTGTTTATACTTTTCTTAATGCTCCTTATCTGTCTTACCTAAAGCTCTTTTAATAGGTTGTTTGCACATGACCTCAGGTCACGCTTTTACTGTGGCGGGAACTGCAGATGGAGGGCCAGAAGTGATTTTCTCCATGGGAAACACTATAACACACACACACACACTCAAAATGCCCATGTTTTGCATTGTTTATGGCTCTGAATTTAACGTCTCTGACTGGAAACAACCTATTGTTTTGTTATTGAGAGGTGTGACAGAGATAAACTGGCCTTGCCTCTATATGTGTCACAGTAGTGATGGTTTTACGTCAACATGTTTAAGGTTAATGAGACGGAGATAATTTCAGGGCAGGAAAAGTGTGTGCATGTGTGTGTCCCTGGTGCAGGGCTAATTTAGACTAAAGGGGCCACTGCCAGTCAGATTTAGGACAGGAAGTGGAACACATGACAGAAGACTGGTAGTTGATTTAAACAATCAAAACTGTGTGCGTGCGTGTGTGTGCTTTAGCTGTGCAGATATATGTATGACACAGAGCCTGATCTAAGTCTGATTAGAATATCAAATAGTTGTCCAGTTGAGACAGCTTCAGGCCATATTAACCCACTAGAGGGACCCTGGGGCCAGAAATTAGCTGTGGGCCCCAATTCAGCCCCCAGCACTAATTTAGTTTGGTCACAATTTAATTACAATTGATTTGAGAATATGCACTGCATCCACTGAAATACATACTTAAATTGTTAAAATAGAGCTTGTCCCGGTGCTATGCTGCATACCAACACTAAGCCAGTCTGGAGTATTTATTGTGTCCACGCTGGATGAGTAATAAAGATAAAAATAAAAGTTTGCATCTACAGCACGAACAGAGGCTT
The DNA here is from genome assembly GCA_037975065.1 of Chaetodon trifasciatus. Taxonomy (NCBI): domain Eukaryota; kingdom Metazoa; phylum Chordata; class Actinopteri; order Chaetodontiformes; family Chaetodontidae; genus Chaetodon; species Chaetodon trifasciatus. The sequence continues at coordinate 3,980,579 of JBBMOE010000023.1, forward strand.
GATTTTTAAGTGTTCTGTTAATATGCACTACTGTCCCACAATGCAATGCAGCAGAACAGAATCCTGTAAAGATAAGTACATTGTGCTTTATACAGTTAATATATAGTATGAAATTGGGACTTTGTGGTGCATATTACAACAAGACGAAGGATGCTTTCAAACCTGAACCAATGCACGTTTTTGACATATGAACGTCTTGTTGAATTCACCAAGTGACGTCCTTCTATTTCTCATCCTCTCCAAAAATAAGAAAGGAGCCTTTTCCCGTTTTTCTAATGTCATTTGACCATATTTCAATTAAAAACTGGGTCCCCTTCACTGTCCACATGCACATTTTTCCATTTTCTGGTTGCCTTCTGTAACTTCCTGTAATTGATCCAAAACATCCAAACCATCCAAAAGACATTTTCACACTACAAATGAACTGTGGTTTAGTTTAATCTGGACTGAGACCACCTGTGAGACCATGGTGTGGCAGAGAAAAGTCTGAAAGCGTGCGTGTGAAAGGACCTGAAGAGTCAACAGCCACGTGGACAGCTCTGTGAGGTTGTACTTGAGCTAAATGCTAATGTCAGCACGCTAACATGGCAATAATATGTTTAGCTGACATGATGTTTGCCATGGTCAGTACTTATTTTAGCATGTTAGCATGCTAACATTTGCTAATTAGCGCTAAACACAAAGCACAGTTCAGGCTGATGGGAATGTCATTATTTTTTTAATATATTTGATCATCAATAAAAGTGATAAATTTAAAATTTGACCTGAAGATGGCGCTAGAGTTAACATCAAGGGATCACCGAAGTTCTGGCCATTTGTGGAGGGCACGAATATCTGGACATATTTCATGTCAATCCAGCCAATAGACATTTCAGTCACGTTGGACCAACGCTCTGATATTGGCGTCCCGCTAACGTGGCTAAAAATAACACGACAATTGATCTTTCTGCCTCAAAGTATTTGGCACACAAACGGGGGCTTTTGGGATCACTGAGAGGCTGGGGTCCACGGGCGGCGGCCTGCTCTGCCTGGTCAGTGGATCAGCCTTTGGTTCACACACATTACATTCTGTAATCTGCAGATTTTAATTTATGCAACGTAAACATACAACATTTGCAAAGCGTCACACTCTTACACAGTTGTTTGCTGTTTCACAGGACTGGAGACAATAACTACACACGCAAAGTCATTTCAAGTGTCGATGAATACTTAAAACTGCATTAATCAATATTTCTACATTGCAGCTCAATCACATGGCTGCATGTAAAGTGAAAGGAGTCGCTCTTATTGGTGAAACCCACAGAGAATAATCACCAACTGTCCAAGTTTCAGCTGCTCTCATCAACCCCCCTCGGCAGGCAGGAAGAAGGCAAAACTACCAACAGTGACTCTCGAGCTGGTGAAGAAAGGTCAACATCAAGTAAAGGCACAGATGTTTTTCAGGAATAGGTGGACACCTAAACTTCAGAGGCGGAGAGTGCAGTTGTGTCGTTATCTTCTGACAACAAAGTCGCTTTCTCACAGTGATTACTTTCCAAAAACAAAAGGTCACCTTCTTGTGATTCCTTCATTTAAAATCAGGCTTCCTCATTTCATCGATAACTCATCTCAAGAAAACAACCTGCTGCTTCCTCATGAAAATTAGACATTTGTCCCATTATTGAGAGAAACAGCCTATTGTTGTCTCAAGATAACGAGATAATGAGCCCATTATTACCAGAAAACAACTCTTTTGTTCTGAGATGACAAGATAATTAACCCACGCACAATTGCAACCATGGCGGCTCGTGGCTTCCATCCAACAAAGAGGGGTGAATATCAGACTTTCATTGATAAAATGGCCAGAAACAATTAACTGTTTGCTGATATTTTAGCCATAACGTTATAAACTGGTGGTATGTCAGCTTCTTTTGATATATTTCTGCTCTCTAGTGGACAAATATAAATTAATGCAGCTTTAAAGAGCAGCAAATAAGACATTTTTATGGACGTGACAAACTGATATGTACCATGGTGGCAGTGGTGCAGCAGTTACACAGGATTGTTGAAAACATGTCTTGTATACAGTATGTAGATAACAAATGTCGATTTCAAACATTCTACGTGTACCATTTTGATAAGGTGTGCAAATAACTCTTGAATAATACGCAAATCAAATACTCAAGCTGTATTAGCACTATCTGTATTATGAATGCTAAAAAAATGCATTACCTATAATAACACAAATACCAAGCATTACTTACAAAAACATAAAGAGCATGTCGGCTCTGTCCGCACACGTGTCTATATACAACAAGGGTAAGAATGAACATAGTCTTTAATTTGAATGCTGAGTCCAGGTAAGGTGCTTATATTTTCTGCTCCATATGTGCTTACAAGAGCCCTCCTGCACATCTGCTTCAGGCGCTCCGGACGCTGCTTGCGATAGGGTACTGTCAGCTTACAGGAGGAACTGGTGTAATACGTGAGCAGAGCGAAGACTGAAGGGAAAGTCCTGTGGCTGCCATACAGACTGAAGAGCAGGTTGTTCAGCTGGACACGAACGCTGGTCGGGCCGTCCTCGCTTTGGTAACTCAGAGTGAAGAAGACGTCCGGCTGGCCGCTGTCTCTGCACCGACACAGCAGCATGCAGTCATTTTGTGCACGCAACTTTACACGCAGTGCAGGAAAAAAGTACAGGACTGCAACTTATACAAAAGTTGCACATATTTTACATCATAAATGAGCTAAAAATGAACTGGACCTCAGTTTTAATAGCCTGCACTGGGTGAACTTTCTCATTTAGGTGGGAATACCCTTTTACAAAGGACACCTGGGCGAGAGAACAGCACAAAAACAACAGATAAAACAACACTCCAGCTCTCAAAGTGGCAGATTACCTGATGAGGAAGGTGCCCAGTGACGCGTGTTCGAGTATTTCGTGTGCCTCCTCCATGGTCATTGAGCCCCAGTAGTAACCACTGTGCTGGAGATGCAGGTAAGTGCATTTCACTAGTTTGTACTCTGCTGCGCTGCTGAATGGACGGAGGTGTGTGGGAAAGCTCTCGGCATCAGCTCCAGTTACAGGCTAAAGCAGATAAGGTAGAAAAAGCAGTCAGCATGTGCAGCTGTCGCACCTGATATGTGAGTCCAATCAGGCTGTTCTATGAAGACTGCAGGCTTTCACTGCAGACAGACACAACACAGTTGACCTTGACCCTGTTTGCCCTGGGTATTGCCTGTCAGGCAACACACAAGCTACTCTACTGGTGAAGGTTATATGCAGCCTGAGAGGAATGGCTGCGTAAAACGGGTATTGAAATGAAATCTTACAACTTTAAATGAAATCTTACAACTTGAGACGAATTTCTTTTGTCAGTCTCTTTGTAATAAAGACAAAAAGTGCAACTGGGAACTCCCTGAATGAATTCAACTGGCAGCTGCAGGCGACCGCAGGGGCTTAACTTACAGGCACTTTTCCAACATTAGCTTGTTGTTTTAGGATCATGTTTTAACCACACTATCTTATTCCTCTGGCTGTTAAGTCTATGAAACAACTTACAATGTTTGATTTGAGAGACTCTGTACTGTATGAGTACTGATCATAGAAACAGTACTAATGCTCTGCAGTGTTGAACACTTTGCACCAGAAGCTTGCAGGCCCTGCGTTCAGACACTGAGAGAAATGGGACTGAAAAGTTTCTGTGTCAGCATTCAAACTTTATGACTTTTTTGAGCCAAGTTTCCAAACAATGATGCAGTGATAACCGCAGAGATGTCGAGTGGGAGATTTTGTATTACATGTTTGCTTTTAGTTGAATTATTGCTCTTTTTATTAAAAGTTATCATTACTGTTATTATCATACAATCTTTGGTGGGAACAAAAATCTGCACATTTACCTGCATAATAACCAAATAATACAATAAATGATTACTATAGTTGTTGTTGTTGTTGTTGTCGTACAGTGTTTGGCTGGAACAAAAACCTCCATATACTCAGTCCAAAAGTCACATAGAAAGTTTGTTATTTGTCACTAAAAAAGTGATGACTCATCTCATAACCATGTTTTAAAAAGTGTTTTCAAACATTAGAAGATAAGGTTGCATGTTTTTTCCAAAACAAACATCCACCACAAAGTACAAGTAACTAAATACATTTACTCAACTATCGTGCTTAACTGCAGTTTTGAGGTACTTCATTTAATTATTTAAGAATAAGATGAACGACAGTATATAAAGGAGTTACCAGCTGCAACATTAAAGTGATGCTTACACATGAATGCATCAATAATTAGAGTAAAATTATAAAACTTGTAGAATTCTGAAACGTGCCAATCTGCATGAATGCATTGCTTTCGGTACTTTCCGAATATTTTGATGTTGATGTTCTGTTTAGTGGTTATGGCAGAAACTGGGGCAGGATCCTCAAAGAGAACAAGAAAAGAAGAAGAACAACAACAACAACACCAAAAGCTGAAAGGGACAGTGACAGAACGAGGGTGAACACATGAGTTAAGCTTGGTCGGTCATTCAATCCTGAACTGGCCCTCGGGCCCTAAAACAAAGCTAGCTAACGCTTTGGCTAACGTTAGCTGAATGTAGCTAATATTCGTAGCATTTATCGGGCAAAGCTTTCTGTGATTATGAGCGTGATGACCAACGTGCACCAGGAAATCGACTGAAATACGCAAAGCATGCGCAACATCTGTCCGACATGAGCCGATGGCGCTCGTGGGAAACGCGGCCTCTCCAGGAAACACCAGTGCTTTTGTTCACAGAGGCCGCCAAAATCATCACAAAAGTAAAGTTCCTTGCAGCTACTTTAAAAAGCAACATTCAAAGCAAAAAAGTCAAAAGTGAGCAAACTTTGTACTGACCTGGCTCCACGTGTCGGGTTCGTCCTGTAACTTGAGTTTGCTCCAGAGCAGTAAGTCTAGCTCCTTGTCTGTCGGCTCTTGGCTCTCTGGGTTTACTCCCTCTGGGCTCTGGGCTCGTTCTGGCCCCGCGGGTTCCTCAGGAGGTTGACTCTGGCTCTGTGTCTCAGCTGTGCAGTTCTGTTTCTGGCTCTGTACTACTGTACTGTCAAGATTGTCTCTGACCATCCTACAAAGGAGAATCCTCCTCTCGATCGCCTGTTGCACCAGTTCCTCCACTTTTCACTGGCAGATCCTCCATTACTGGCTCCTTTCTGGTCTGTCATCTGCTGCTCGGTCCTCTTTGAGACTCCATTTTACTTCAACAACAGGTCGATATTTGAATCGAGACTTATCAGCATTACCACAAAGTGCTGGGGGGGAGCAGAGGCTGGATGTGCTCTGTCATCTGTCCTTGAGGGACTGTCACTGGAAAATCTGATGAAGCTGAAACACAGAAAGGAGAATGCAGACTCAGATTCTCTTATTCCAACTGCTTTTCACATCTTAAAATTATGTTTTTGGCCACTTGGGGGCAGCAGAAACAAGTTGTGAACACAACACAGACATATCATCAACTTTCTGGGTAATAAGACGAACTTCGGGGGGGGCGTGTCCTCCACCATGCTCGAGAAAAAAAGGGCCTTTCTGTGTGGAGTTTGCATGTTCTCCCCGTGTTTACCCGGGGTATCCTCCATAAAATGTACCCCCACTAAAAACATGCAAGAAGATCACCACCTGACCAATGGTGACGAAGGGGATGGGCGTCGCTGTCGGCTGGCAGCCCAGGTCTGCCGCGGAGGAAACGACATTCAAGATGGGTCAAATGCGGAGAATTAATTTCACAAGAAGCATGGCGTGTGCATGTAGTGTGTGCATGTAATGTTCTTTCTTCTTCTTCTTGTTAGCAAACCATTACTTATCTACACATCCAGCAGTTAGAGAGCAACACTGTCGCTCATTCGCAGTCGTGTAAAAATAAGTCCAACATTCTCTCTGTTTCTGCCTCCTGTTTGCTGGTGAGAACAGCTGAACGTGTCACTATCAGAGCAGTGAGGGTGGACCAAAACGGCCAAGTGATGGACTGATAAGCAACGAGCTGGAAGTCACTGTGAGGCTGTGGAAAGCTGAGCGGGGCTGCAGATCCACATGATCGCTCACGCCGTCCCTGTTTTCCACACTTCATTCATTGTTATTGTGAAATATTTATTACAGCTGCTTTAACTCGACTGCAACATATGTAATCCAGTCTGTGTGTGTGTGTGTGTGAGTGTGTGTGTCATGTGACATCCTATAAACCACAAGTTTATATATCAGTGGGAGTGGCGGGTGCAGCATAGCTGACAACTGATGAACACTTTCACTTTCTCAATCAGGCAAGAGAAGAAAAAAAAAGCTTGGATTTCCTCTGCACTGTTCGTCATGTTCAGTTGTTTAAGATCATTCCAGCATGTTCCAGCGCACGCTAAGTTTATCCATGAAGCTGCTTTTCAGAGTAAAGTCCTTCAAAATACACGCAACAGACAGAAAATACAAATGAATACAAAAACTCAACAACAAGTATATTTCTACTTTATAGGGACGTAAGTGTACTTTGATTTAATATTTTTTTAGTTTGTGTTCTGTATTTAAATTAAGTTTAATATATGACTTAGCTGCAGTGCTTTACTTGCTGACATAATTATCAGCCCAATTACTAGAACAATATTTTTCTGTTTTAGTCTGTTTTATTCTTATTTTCTGCTTTACCTTTTCTCTCAAACGGTGAAGAATGCATGTAAATATCACAGTGAGTTGTAATAACGATCACTTGTTTTTTATAAAAAGTCTAACTTCAGCAAACATTTTACTCCCCAAATCTCGGTCCAAATCACACAAACCCGTTTGAATTCCTATTTGTGAGCAGATGTGCTGTGTCAAGCTGCAATCAGTTTGCATGAAGCTGTTTATTGTAATAAACCCGTTTTTGAAATGATGAAATGAAACAGTGGCTGTGAGGTTAACTTTCAGTTTGCAGGGTTAGACAACCGTGTTGGGTAGCGGTGTCGTACTCGTTTTTGCAGGGGCTGAGCTATGTGACCAAAGTGGACGTACACACTGAAATTAGTGCTGGAAGTCAGCACTTTAGCTTCTTAATAATTGTTTCACATGAGATCCAAAGTGCTGAAGGTCAGAAGAATGACAGAAAATGTGAGCATGTCTATATATTGATGGATTACACTAAGAGTTCAGAAAAAAAGTGGGAAAACATCACAGAAATGCAACAAAAGTGTTTAAAAACTGATCAAACATTAATTAATTTAACAAATTAATTACCATTAATGCACATTTTACTGTTCATGACACTGGGGCTGCTGTGGTCTCATCTAAACTTATTTGCTGGTGTAACTGGGAAGGGTTGCATTAACGTTCCTCACCCAGAGAAAACCAAAAAAGCGTTCATGTGTCTGATTTGAATCCTCCAGTTTGGCTGCACTTTCACAGTGAGTCCGCCCAGTTCAGATCAATGGGTTTCTGGGTAATAAGTTTATACCTATTGCGTTCAGATGCTCACGAAAAACCCGTATTAACCAGTGAATCGTGCGTGAATTAGACACCAAGCTTACTTACCGGCTGTCGGAGCCCTGCTGAGCTGCTGTCAGGTTCGCTCCAGGCGGAGGTCGCGGCTCCTCTTCTGCAGAAACGGCGTCTTTTCGGTTAAAGTTTGAACGGCTGGAGGCGGAGCCGCTGATTTCAGAGCGCTCCTGTCGATCAGCGGCTCGACATCTCCTTCACACGCACACCGACGACGTAAAGTAAAAAAAAAAAAAAAAAAAAAAAAGATCAACTGTTCAGGTGTTCGCGCGTCCTTTCGCTTTCACTTTGGCCCGCTTGATTCCTTTAAATCACGTGACTGCCTGCAGTGTGCATTTCAGTGCGCGCGTGCGCGCGATTCAGCCATTTACTCGCGCTAGTTAGATGGTTTTCATGGTTAAAAAAAAACACGATAATTGCACGTATTCAGATCAAACATTATGCAGCATAAATAACTTAAATCTTATCATAATCTAGATGAAGGCCTGTTCTCTTCTTACTACTGAATATTAACCACAAACTGTCACAAGAAATCGAGCAGTTTCTTTAGGCAGCGAGTTTAAAATGCACATGTGCAAGACCTAAAATAAAAAAAAAATAAAAAAAAAAACACAGTTGTCAACAGACATATTAAACAGCAGACAATGAGTTAAACATTTCTTACCGAGTTATTTGACTTGCTGTGACACTCTGCTACCCCGAGGCCGAACGCTGTCTATCAAAACCTGCATACCACTAAAAGCAGCGTTGGGTGCACCGTTTATTCTCCTCCTACTCATGCAACAACTCTTAAAACATGCTGCTGAATTTTACGGATTGGCCGAACTCTTAAAAGCACATTTAGTTGGGGATTTCATACGGGTATAGAAAAAGCAGCTAAAAATTACAACAACAAAAATAAATAAATAAAATTGTGGTTTGGTTGCAGTTCCTTCAGCAGCAGATGGACGCCTTATGAGGAAACAATTTCACTGCACACGCATTCATACAAGAACAAACACACACAAACACACACACACATTGATACCATGGTAACCAGTGTGACTTGTCACTTAGCACTGACCAATGATCAGATCACATCAAGCATTTACATAGCATTTATTGGCATTTAAGTGCTGTACAGCTTTAAACTTTCTCATATGTGAACACACTCGATCCCTCCGTTTCTTCAGATCACGTGAATAATGCTGAGTGAGTATAAATAATGACAGTCTGAGGTCGAAGTTTCAGGCCGTGGGGCTGGACGACTGGTCTTCTTTTTTGTTTTGTCTGTGCATGAAGAAGGCAGCTGCTGTTACAGCAAGGATCCCATAAGTAGCCAGGACACACTGAAAGAGAGTGGACAGGGACATATTTCGGATTGAGCGGATTTGATATGTAAAAAGAAAATTATAAATATCAATATTTCACTGTGCCCGTGTGTGCGTATGTGTGTGTGCTATGTACATTTCGGCGGCCGATCTGGGTGTAGCTATTAAAGTATTTCCTCCAACCAGTCAGTTCCGAAGAAGCTGGGGCCTCAATGCCAAACAGCTGCTTCTGAAACACAAAAAAACCACACACACGCACACACACACGCACACACACAGAAAGAGAAAGCACTGCAATCAGAACACTTCACATTTTCGCATATTCTGACACCAAGTTAAGTCGCATCAAAATGTAGGAGAAGGAGTTTTAAAGACAAAGTAATGACATTTATAAATAACATATCATCGCAAGTAAACTCAAGGTGCGTTCAAAGACATGAAACAAGTCATGTAGAGAAAAAAAAAAAGACATGAAAATTAAATGAAAAACATGAATCATGAAACCAAAAGCGACATCGATGAACCCCGAGCGGCGGTGGCTCAGGAGGTACAGCGGATTGTTCTCAAAGCGTCCCTGAGGGAGACGCTGAAGGCCAAGTGGCTCCTGGTGGGCAGGTCAGCGTCCGGTATGGTGGCTCTGCCGCCATTGGAAGCGCGTATACATGAATCCATTCATCACATCAAACAGCGCCAGAGCTTTGCCAAGTCAAAATGAATGTGAAACAGTCAATGAAGGGAACACGTATTCAATCAATCAAACCTTACGAAACATCAATAATTTGGCTCTGCTGAGTCTCACTACGATAGAGACGAGGGCCTGTTCCTGACTTTCACACATCCATAAACCGAATTTCTTAACTACGTGATAAGAAATTGAGCAATTTCTTCACAAATGTCAGCGACAGTCGAGCCAAAACACATACTTTGGCGTGTCGAAACAAGCCGTTTGTTGGCTGGTATGACAAGGCAGAACAGGAATGACAAACTGGTTTATGGTCATGTAAATCACATTCAACACATCATTCAAACCAGATTAAACCAAATCATCCATCAGCCGGAACCACAGCTAATTATCCGGGCTTGCTGGCATCACATGGTCTTCTTGCCCAGTGAGCTGGATAAAAGCCTGAAGCTGTCAGTCCCTTCAGTCGCTTTGGTCCAAGACCTTGAAGTTTTCTTTTGATGCACATGCTGACACAAAATACGAATCTAAACCCTCCAACATTAGCTGCCACGGACACACGAGAGCCAGGCTGACAGCTGACAGGAAAATGTTTTTTTTATGATGCTGAACGCGTGATCTTCATCAAAGTAACGACATTAGACATTATGATTGAGTTAAAAGTTTATGCCTTTTTCAAGCAGGCTTTTAAAACTAGCTTGGTCCAACATGAGGTGGCTGTTCAAGAATTAACCTGGAAAATATGATTATTCTCTTTCTTGCAGAGAGTTCAATGAGCCACTCTCATGGAGACCTTTAGCTTTGCTTGGCATAAAGAATGGAAACGGGGGAAACAATTAGCTTGCTGTCTCACTAAAAAAGGCAAAAATCTGCCAAACAGCACCAATAAAGCTCTAGAGTTAACACAGTATATCTTTCTGGCTTAAAACATAAAAAAATGCATGTTGTGGTTTGACAGGAAGTTATGTATTTGACTATGTCTTGGCCACACGCAGCTGTTTCCCCCTGCTTCTACTCTGTATGCTAAGCTAAGCTAACCTTCTCCTGGCTGTAGCTTTATGTTTGAAGGAATAGTTTGACATTTGGGGAATGCACGCCTTTCTTTTCTTGCAGAGTGTGACATTAGAAGTTTGATACCGCTCCCACGTCTGAACGTCTGAAGCTAAAGCCAGGAGACGGTTAGCTAAACCTGGCACAAAGAACAGAAAGAGGAGAAACGAGCCTGGATCTGTGCAAAAGCAACACATCTACCTATCAGCACCTCTAAAGGTCACAAATTAATGTGTTACATCTTGTTAGTTAAATAAATAAATAAAAAATCAAAGGATAAAAACAACAAGGTTCTGGTGTACAGGTTTGCCGTTTTGCCCGTGGTTCCAGTCCTCGTGCTAAGCTAAGCTAACTCCCTCCTAGCACTTGCTTGATACTCAAACAGACATGAGAGTCGGATCAATCTTTTCAACTAATACCCGTGAAAAGGGGTCACATTATTCCTATATGGGATCTCTGTGTGTGCTACTTGACAGGAAATATGTCCTTTGAAAAGGTAGCCGGGCACTTGTTATCAAAAGCGTCTCTTTTAACTCAAATGCAGGAAATCCTGGAATTAAATTCCAGGAAACGACGTACCCATCCGGAACATCAGACCCCCAGTACAGGCAGGGGAAACGTAGAGCATATGGATTCATGTGAAAAGGGAAATCATTTCCATTATGAACGTTACACTTGCATAAGTGTGCTGGGGGCGACAGCAGAGTGCTGACGAGGCTGCTCTGCTCACTGATGCTGATTTCCTGTACAAAGGGGTATTAGCATTAGTGGAGTAAAGGGGAAATGCTTTTTCCCCAGACCTAATACAATACAGTCAATGTGAAACCACTCAGCTGACCTAAAGTGTGACGGTCAGAGGATGGCTGTTTGAATCAGCAGCTGCACTCATCTTGATTTTATTAAGATTTTAGCAACAATGGTTTCATTGTTAATGTGCGTACCCACTGAACAGACACACTGGAGAGCCTCTCATAGCCGAGCTGCTCGCTGAGCTACATCACGAGGACACAGGTAGTTTTATTAAAGGGTCATTAATGTGCCAAAAACCAAGAATCAGGGAATAAACATTTCACAGGAGAGAAGCTGTTCAACAATGTGTTGAATTTGATATACTACAATAAGTAATCCTTCTATTAAGGTAACTTAACACACAATATTTTTCAGCTTTACAAAAGAAAAGGCTTCAGCAGACAGACAAAGCCAACAACTAACTGGCGAAGCATTTAGGAGCTGAATAACCAGTGAGGCCCAAAACAGGGTGAAAAGAGAGTTGATATTGATCTTGAATTCATCAGGTGGACAAACACGACTCAAAGTAATGATAATGTTACTGTTACTCCATCACTGCTGGATGTGTCAATAAACAAATGCAACATATCAAACTTAAAATGTGACATGTCAGTGTTGTGAGCACGGCTTGTTTCTGCTGCCCCCAAGTGGCCAAAAGAGATATTGCAGATTTTATTTTATTTTAATCATGTTAGACGTTTGCGTGCAGTTCATGACTTCATCAAAACAAACAAAACAAACAAAACAAAAAACCTTCCCCTCACTTGTTGGTCTAACAGACTTCAGTCTAGGTTTGCTGCACCCAATAGCTGATGTTTTATTATTGATTATGATTGATTTTTTTTTTTAATCAATTATTTAAATATTATCTGTAAAACTTCAAATTCCCAACAATGCACAGATCTGTTCATCCAATGTTATCTTCTTCTTTAAATACTTGTCATTGGCAACCTTATTGTGCACATTTATCTCCACAGGTATTTAATAAGTGCGCAAATCACTCAGATTTTGCCAAACTACATTGTACAGTAGTGTATAACCTATAGATTTTGAGGGTCCTTATTACTGTGTTGCATTTATGTAATTACACACCTCAAGAGATCAATAAGGCCTTGTTTTGTTTTATCTTATATGATGGAGACAAAACCAATAAAAATAATATTTTTCCACATGAAAATAGGGACACGTGAAGGGTGTTTCAGCTAATGCTCAAACCCATCAGAGGAACAAAAAGACAGAGACTGGACATGCAAGTCAAATCCTAACCTTACCTTCACCTCCGTTACGAGATGACCGAAACTGGTGAGGGGGATCCGCGTTTTGACAGGAGAGATCGGCATGACTGGAGACAGTTTGAATGAAAATGCTGCGTTACATCGTTTCTCCTGTCGCACACATTTACTCCACAGTCTCACACTTGGTTTAAATGAACATTTGGAGGGTGGAGGCTGATACTTACTGCACTGCTCTGCTGTTTGGAGGCACTGCGGGACGCTTATACAATATTTTCCAGTGCTTCCGGGGGCTGTGACGTAGGGCACACTCTGTCCAGTCACTTGTTTCTAGGCAAAGCGCTGACCAATAGGGTGTGGGCTGGTGGGCGGACTTTGCTAGTGGTTACGCAATCAGTAGGTCGAATAACATGTCCTTCCTCTATTCAACCACAAGAGGGCGAAAGAATAACATTTAACGTTTGATAAGGTACGTCCGCCTGCACACGTTAAGACAAATAACAGCAAAACAGCTTTTACACAATGATGACGCTTTGCTTTAAGGGTCCTCAGGTTTCCTGCTGATTTCCTGAAAATGTTTCTCAACAGAAACTGGTACAACTATTATCTGAAAGGGGCTGAAAAGTAAACCAATCAGAAAAATAAGTAACCTATAACTTACACTGACACTGGCAATTTTTTTGGTTCAGTGTGCCAAAGTACGCTTTGAATGAATATCATAGATTATTTGAAATTAGCAGTAGTGAATGTAACTAACATTTGCTCACATAACATACTTAAGTATAATTTTGAGGTACTGTTTTATGCTATTTTACACTTATACGCTACTACAGTTCAAAGGGAAACTTTTTTTTTTTTTTTTAAATTGCATTTCTTTAACAATATATAACTAACTAAGATTTGACATGAAAAACATCTCATCATCTTATAAAACGTCGTGTGTAAAGGCTTAACCTTCCCACCAGTCTATGAAGTTGTTAGAATTAGCGGCAACACCAACTACGCTAAAGTGCTGCTTATATTTTCACATTATAATCCAATAATAAAACACTGATGATGAGTTATACTTCCCAACACTATTAGCTGCTCATCTTCTTCATTTCACTTAGAGTTAATCTATGAACCTTTTAATGAAATGTCCCCTGCTTGTCTTTTACTTGACTGTCTCCATGTTTATTAACAACATCAGTTACTGGTTACTTTGTAGATTCTGATTATCAATATAAAAATAATTGTCTAACAAATTATAATCTATATTAATTAATTAAGCACTCAGAAGTATATAAGGTAGTTAAAGTAGTTAATGCATCAATGATTATAATCCAGTGATATAATGTATAATGGGCCAGTCTACATAACGATTTTGATGCAAATACTTTTGTACTTTTATCTCAATAAGAATTTGAATGCAGGACTTTTACATATAACAGTGTTTCTACTCTGTGCTATTACTACTTTCACTTTAAGTAAAAGATCTGAGTACCTTTTGCAATACTGGTTATGAGTCTATCAGCAACCATAAGAGGAGCTGAGGGGAAACAGGTCAGTGAATAACATCAGTGGATTATTTCTGCCTTTAACCAGACATTAGAAAGGTGTCATCATCAAACAGTAGAGCAAAGAAGCTCTGGAGCCTTCACCTCAGCCCAAACTGTCAGACTCAATGAACCTTTCAGCGCTAACAGTCGATCCGATAAGCCTGAGAGAAGTTACATGTAGTTCAGAGGACTCTTATGATCTGGTTTATAGATCTTATCTAATCTAATGCAATATGCTGCAGGTAATGAGTCTGATCATATCAGCAACTGACAGAGACCAGTCGCTGGCCAACAAATCACTGTGGACGTAATGAGGAAGTTCATTCATGAAGCATGATGTCAAACCACTTGTTTGAGGGCGATCTGGTTGTTCTTTACTGAGAGCTTCTCTGTTCAGGAGGACTCATAGCAATAAAATATGACCCTTTGTGAATACTCTGTGTAAGACTCAGCGTTGTTACATGATGTGCAGGCAGCAGAAACCTTCCAGCAGCGCTGAGCTTCAGGAAGACTCGTCGTCTGAACAGGATGTTTGTGTGTGAAGGTCGATAAATAAACCAAAAAGGAATCGCTGCTTCAAAGGCCCAGAAAGCACACCCACCTTCCACTGAATTTGGTTATTTGTGTACAGGCATGGAAACGGGCGAAGCTCCAAGCACTTCACAAATTCTTTTCTTCGTCTTCCCACTTCTGCCGCCGCAGTCCACGCTCAGCGCTGAACCGCACCGTCACCTCTGCGTTGGCAGCAGTGAAGAAGAAGCGTGCATTCAGAGAAAAAAAGGAGGCGTGTGACTGAAATCCCCAGCAGCATCTTGGACAGGTCTGCGGAGGGTTTCACTTCAGCACTGTACTTCCTGTAAACACAGCTCTTGAGCTCCTACAGGCTGTTTATTGGTCTTCTGCACTGACGGTTACTTGTTGTTGATGCCACCACACACTCACTATAAAGAATTTGGACAGTCAGTTTTATTAATAATAATAATAATAATTTGCCTCAATGGGTCTTGCAATCAGCATGAGTCCCTCCATCATTTGAGCCTGTTTTCTAGGTGGATGTCATGTTGCACCACCTTTTTCTTTACTGTGCATCAGTCTTAGGTGCTTTTTCCATTTCAGGTGCCCTTTTTGGATTAAACCGTCAGGGTGTGTATTCATAAAGAGTTGCTCTCTGTAACGACTAAGAAAATTCTTAGAGCTATGATGTGTGATAAGAAACAGTTAAGACCAGATCCTGGTCTGAGAGAGGCCCCTGTTCAGAGCAGAGAGGAGGACTTTAAACAGGCTGAAGAGTTTCTTAAGCAGAGCAGAATATTCTCAGAACGCTGAATGACAGTGAGTTCGTGAAACGCTCCAGATTAGACTGCGCAGGGATCATGTTCGTGGTCGATCTCATTGGAGAAGCGTTCACGTCTTCCACCCAACGCAACAACACTAGAACACCAGCAATCACAAGTGATCAGAGCTGAGCCATTCTTCCCTGTTTATGTTCTTCTCAAATATACTAAGTGCCAAAATTACAAGCATGGTAAATAAATGTATAAGCAAATAAATATAATGACTATCAGCATGTGAGCAGGTCACTGTGTAGGCAGGCCTGTGTTTTCAAACATTCTGCCAGCTAATTCTAAAGTATGGCTTATCATTTATTCAACAGAGACGTTCATTAAATAAGATACTATTCATATTTCATAATTCTGTGATTGGGCCTCTCAATATTGCTGTCCACTCTCTGCTCTTTATCACTTAGAGCGCATTTTTAGTTTTATTTATTTTTTCAATCAACAAATCACCTTTTAAAAGAATGCATCATACCCTGCAATAGAGGACTCCTTCCTTTTTTTATATAATTGAAATTTTATTGGATTTTAACATATTATCCAGAAATAAGACAAACAAACAACACAGAGCAATAATAACAAAATAAAACAAAAAAACAGACATTGACACATATTAACTTAAAAGAAGGCGATTATTGAGTCATTGAGTAGTATTTCAAAATACTACTAATGTTGTTTCCTCCAGACATATACTGGCTAAAATCATTCCACTGCTCACTGATCATGTCATTTCTCCCATTCAGTCTCGCCAGCATCTTTTCACATGCAGCTGTTTTCCATCATTTGAAGCTTCCACGAATTCAATGTAGGAGTTTGAGGTTCTTTCCAACATCTCAGAATCATCCGAGCACAAGTCATTAGGCCCGTTTTTAATATTCCAAATTGTGATTTATTTAAAAGCGGCACCATAGTTTTGTCTCCAAGAAGACATAATCTCGATGCTATGGGGAGTTCACATCCTAACCATTTACCAATGTAATTCAGAACATTTTCCCACAGAGCAAAGACCCTGGGACATTCCCACAGTGCACGCATGTATGTGCCGCGTTCTTTTCTACATGAGGACTCCTCCCTTGAGTTGACTGTGAACATGGCTCCTGGTCTCAAACCAGTCATAAACGCTGATTGTTTGAGAGGCTAAACAAGGTTAGAAGTTTTCTGAGGGCCATTTCTAGTCCACTATACTTACTGTTTTACATTCTGCATTTATCTATTATTGCACTGTATTTCTATGAAGCCTCTCTCCTGATTAACAAAGAATATTTAAGACCACCTGAACCTTCATCCACGCCTTAATTCTCTCAATGAATGTTAATAAGTCTAATGTTAAATTCCTCAGAATAATGCTAAACTGCACTTTTTGTTAGACTGTTTACTTATTTTTGTTGCAAAAAAGTAAAAAAATATCCAAATGTTGTTTTAAGTATCTGAAAAATTATGAGGAAAATGTCCTCCAAAATATGATTAAAGCGCCTCATAAAATATCTGAAAAAAATAGTAAACCGTGTGAAACTGCACATCAATGGAAGTTTTGTAACCAATCAGATTTGCAGCTTTCAGAGCCACAGCATTGATTAAAAGGTGTCAAACTTCTGGCATACGTATGATTTCTGACACTATCATCATTGAAATGCCAAAATTTGTCATTTCATTAAATAAATCTGAACTGTATCAGTGCCGGCATGTTTGCAGCTGGTGGCAGGTGACAGATGAACACCTCTTTAAGCCCCGTTCTCACATTAAACCTGTAACATAACAAGTTAAAATCTCCTGGAGAGGCAGCGGTTTCTGTCATTCACACATCCCAACCACACAATCACACCCAACCACCTTCACATCACACGGCTGCTCCAGAGACACTGTAGAGACATTTAGTCCCGCTCTGTCTAAATGTAACCAGACTGGACACCCCCAACACCTGAACTCAAAACAGACGGGCAGATGTTTTAATACACAGAACAACTACATCACTGAGAGCACTGAACCGACCAGGCTGTGTGTTAGTGTTTCATGTCTGGTTTGTAAGAGGAGTGTGTCATTTCACACAGTCTTTCTTTGGGTTGGCTGCTTTCATTAATTACTTTTCTGTCCTGGAATTTTACATGTCCTGGTTTTATTTAATTAAGCACAAATTAGTTTAGGATTATGCAACAAGTAAGCACACATCATGGCAGCTGATACTTATCGCTGAAGTTTACACACATTAGAGGATAAGTTCATGATTTTCAAGTCTGTCTTAAAAGAAAGTGCCCATATGATCATTGAGTCAAGGTCCTCCCTGATGCACTTCCATTGTGATTTGACTTGGACCAATCAAGTGGATATCTTCATTATTTATAGTCTTTGTGGCACAGATTTCCCGCTTTGTGTTCCCTTGGACAGTCTCCTTGCTGAGCTGCAGTAACACCATCAGAGTATCGTACACTGAGAGGGTTTGTCTAATTGATCTGTCCAACACAGACTGCTGACACCTCATGTTAACTTTAGATAAGCTTTGGAAAGTATTCTCACACTGAGCAATGAGTGCAGATTTCGTCCTCCATCACTAACACGGAAACTGATTCAGGAGCAGTTCTCTTCAGGGCCACTAAAGGGAATATAGCAAGTAAAACCAGTTGCAATGAGCACCTTTGTTCAAAGACAGACTTCATCGACTGTGAACCTATACTTTAAGCATGCCTCTTGGATCCAGGCCAGATTTGCTTGAACAACAGTGATTCCCAGCATGTTTGTCTTCCGAGCCCTTTGCAGCCCTGCAGCTGTAAGTTTGAGCAGCTTAAATAAAGAATAGTTTCATTCTGATAATAGTTTAAGGCCCGAATATTTATGCAGTAATTCACAAGACACAGCAAAGACCCCTCTGATTTTTCTTGTTATCACTCCAGAGGCCCTGACCCCCAGAGACAAGACAGGCCGACAACATGATGCAGGACCTGCCTGAGCTGATGTTGTACATAAGTGGTGCAAATTCCTCAACAGACCTACAATAAAGAAAGTTTGGGCCTCTGGGCTTCTGAGGCCTGAGTCAGTTGCCAAACTTTGCCCAGTTGGTAGTCCAGTTTTGTGTGTGTGCACGGCCAGATTAACCTGCTCTACATGGGCCCCTACTGTCCCCCCACCTGCCTACCTCTATGACATGTGTTTGCCCCCTGCAGCCTCTATTTCACATTCAAGAAATAGTTTGACATTTTGTGAAATGTGCATAATCTCTTTTGTGCTGAGAGATAGTGGAACTACATTCAGATATCTTAGCTTAGCTTAGCATAAACACTGGAAACAAGGGGAAATAACTAGCCTGCTTCTGTCCAAAGGCAACAAAATCTGCCAACCAGCACCTCTAAAGCTCACTTGTTAATAAACTACATCTTATTTGTGAAGCACAAGGACTGAGGACTGAAGGACTGACACAAAAAGCTTTAATGTTTCTATAGTTTTCTCCTGTATTTGCTGTCTTGTTTCCAAGGAAAAAAGCAAAACAGAAATTAAACTGTACCAAAACCAGTGTCTTTCAGAAAATTTCTGCAGAAATGTAGTCCATATAAATAAAAATGGGGAAGAATTACAGTCAAAATAGCCTCAAAATATGGAAATATACAGCAAGAAATGGCCTTAGCATACAATATGTACTTCACATTTTCTTGGTAACACACTGACACAGATCCTGAAGTTAACAAACATAACAGACACATTTTTCCTCAGTACTAAGGATATTCTGGCTCATACAAATTATTCATTCAGCCAAAAAAAGAAAAGCAGATTTCTATCGCTGAGAAATTAACTGGGCAACCAACATTTCTCAGTATTTCACCGTAGCCTGTTATTTGTTCATCATTCTCACCATCAGCAACACCAGAGTCCTTTTCCAAGTAAAAGAAGTGAGTAAAAATACACCTGCTGTACCTTCTGCTGCCCCTGAGGTGTGAGTACACAGGCACCTCTCTCAGAGTTAAAACCACTTCCCCTGCAGTCCACAGAGAGGGCGAACAGCACGACTGCAACAACACACTCTGTTTACAGAAGTTATCTGTTTTATTTGACCTGTGTTTGGCTACGTCTGTTCAATCCATGCAAAAATCTAACTGTGGAAAAGACATGCTGTGGGTTTACTGGAGGTTACATATGGGACTATTTCCTGCAGTGATCAGCACAGCTTTTTATGCTAAAAAGCTAAAATAAGCTAACAGACTCCCTTAACAAGACGGGAATGAGTTCATAAGGATCTTTTAATCAATTACACAAATCAAACCAATTGAACCTGCGGCTCTGGGGGCCCCTGAGTCTGAGGCCCCTGGGCCATGAGCCGCTTTACCAGGTAAGCGAATCAGTTTGGTGTAAGTGTGTGCGTGTGTGTCCTATCATGTTCTACTGAAAACACGCAGTAATTGTGTTTAACTTGTGTTGCTGTTGACAGATTGCTTCATAGGTATGACACAACTGCACGCGCGCACGCACCTATAGTTTAGAGAGAGAGAGAGAGAGAGAGAGAGAGAGAGAGAGAGAGAGAGATGTAAGCAGCAACACATTGGTGAGAACGGGGAAGCAGGCGCGCGGCCCGGGGACCCGCCGGAAGAAGCAGCAGCAGCAGCAGCTTCGGCGCGAGCCGGACGCAGACCGACAGAGCACCGGCAGCACGAGCGACACCGAGGCGGTCAGCGGGGCGAAGAAGAGGAGGAGGAGGTGGAGGAGGAGGCACATGCGCCGCGACTCGTTCTCCCCCGCTGCCTCCGTCGTCTCTCCCTCTCTCTCTTCGCTCTCCTCCTCACCCCTCGTTCCTCTCTCTCGGACCGCCGCCGCTTCCTCGTTAAGATGGCTGACCCCAGCAGCGACGGAGAGGTACCGGAGAGCGCGCGCGGCTTCGCCCGTCAGGGAGCCCTCCGCCAGAAGAACGTGCATGAGGTGAAGAACCACAAGTTCATCGCGCGCTTCTTCAAGCAGCCCACCTTCTGCAGCCACTGCACGGACTTCATCTGGTGAGTGTGTGTGCGCGCGCGCGTGTGTGAGTGTGTGTGTGTGTGAGAGAGAGAGGGGGGAAAGGACACAGGTGATTCACTTGCTGCTGCTGCGGCTCTAATCGGCCTCCTTCCACACTGACAGCGTTGAGACACCGCAGTGTTTCATTCATTGTCATTGTCAAAAACACCGCGATGCGCCATTCCCCCAGTTTTCCACAATGCGACAGCACCGCCAGGCCTGTCGGCGGATGCGTCGTCGGCAGCCGCAGAGCCGTCGCTGCTGCTCGGCGTTTACCGCATCGACCCGACACCCATCTCTGAAACTGGAGGTCTGGTGGAGGAATGCAGCTGGAGACACAGGGCCCCACTGTTGCTGCTGCAGCTGTGCGTGTTGATCTGTGTGTGTGTGTGTGTGTGTGTGACGGTGTGCATGTGTGATTGGATATCTGCATGTGTGTGCATGCGTCACTGTCTGGTGAATTCCCCAAATTTCACATCCCTGTCTTCTGTCCACAGGGGCTTTGGGAAGCAGGGATTCCAGTGCCAAGGTAAGAGCAGTGGCTCATTCACAAATCCCTCTGCTGCATATGGCTGTGGGTGTGTGGACGGATGTTCACTGTCTGAGCGAGTGGTGCTATGTGTTTGCGTGTGTTTGTTGTATTCAGGGCCGCTGGTCTGCACACCGTTAAGAGTGACCTGTTGGCTCTTTCGTTGACGGCGTGTTGGTGTTGGCAGGCAGGTGTCAAACTCGAAGCAGGTGCTTGCCAACAGTGATAAATGAGAGTGAGAATACTCTGAAGAGGCTCAGGCAGAGGAGACGGTGTGAGATGTAAGAGTAGAAGAGTCGGCGGAGCGGTGAAAGCTGAGATGTCTGGTTTTGGCCGGGGAGAAATGGGAGGAAGACAGACCAGGAAGTTAGGTTTCTGGAGCCTCTTTTTCTCCCCCAACATCGAGCCTGACGCATGATTGGAGCTCTAAAATGGTGGGTTTGTGTATGGGTGAGTGGTGATGTGTGTCTGTGGGTGGGCGGCGTGGGTGGGTGTCTAGACACGGACCCCTGCACATGATGGTTTCATTAACAGGCCTTGTGGTGACACCCCTCAATCACATGGGTGCTACAGTACTGCAGCAAATATAGTCCTTCTTCAGCTTGTGGTATCACTTCTTCCTCTTCGCTCATCCATCTCAGACAGCCCCCTCAACTCATCGCGTAATGTGACCAGCCATTTCCACATTAGGATCTTGCTTAAGGCTTTCATTGATTTGGAGGAGTTGTGCAAAGTTGGCTCTGTAATTCTCTGAAGCAGTGAAAAGTTGAAGCCCCCTCATCTACTGAGGCTACAGGCCTGTCAGAGGCTCTGCTGCTGATACAGGAAATGCACTGGGGGTAGAGATGATTAACGCTTTACATGCTTGAGTGGGAGCTCGCAGCCTCCTGCACTGTAGGGAGTCCGTGTGAGGTGAATAACCCTGAGCTGATAACACATATGCACGCTTAAGAAAGCGCAGGCCAATCAGGGTCTTGCACAGGTAGGGCTGCTCTCAGATCAGGTTTCGCGGTGTTTCCAACATTCAGTTGATAACTCTGGAATTCATAGACAGATTCTTATCCAGCAGACTGGTCTGAGGGTTAGCTGTGAGTCTGTGATCATTGCTCACACTGAAGATGTAGAAAGGAGTCCATCCATAAATAAATAAAAAAAAACTACCCGGTAATGGTTTGGTGATTTGCAAGTCAAAAGGGCAGGCGGCTCGGTTAGCGCTGGATGTTGATGCTTTGACAAAAAACATAAAAACAAACTGTTCCTGAAGGTCCACTTTGCTTGCTTTTCGAGGGTTTTCAGCAACATCTGATGGGGTTTGCTCGACTGTAATGGAGCTAAATTGGGAAAACAATTAGGCTAAACTTAGTAGCGCTACAACAGTTAAGTCTTGAACATATTCCAGGTGTGGACGGTTGCGGACTTGCACACACACGGCAGGCGCGCACATGCTTCCACTGCAGTCGGGGGCATTCGCACGCAGACACACACGCATGCTAGAAAACACGATGGAGAAAAGAGCCTCTTTGTTTGTCGTATTTGGGTAAACAACTTAAAAAAGTGTATAAAAAAGAAAACTGGGTGTAGTACTTATGTACAGTGCACGAAGCAAGCATCCCGTTTGCTTCGCACACACACAGTCAGCTTGCAGTGTGCAGGTCGTGCCGCGTGTGGACGTCCCCATGGGGGGCCTTTAGTCGATCAGTTGATTGAAAACTAATCAATTGCTAGTTTGATAATCAATGAATCCTCTTTTTTTCTTTCCCTCTTTCTTCTCACTTCGTGGTCTAGAATCCCCTGATGGG
Source organism: Chaetodon trifasciatus (assembly GCA_037975065.1). Taxonomy (NCBI): domain Eukaryota; kingdom Metazoa; phylum Chordata; class Actinopteri; order Chaetodontiformes; family Chaetodontidae; genus Chaetodon; species Chaetodon trifasciatus. The sequence goes on from JBBMOE010000023.1 coordinate 4,003,282, forward strand.
TGTTTTCCATTCTTGATTGATGATCGATTGACCTAAATTTGTGTGAATTTGGCTGAAAAGTGACATCACATCTTGACGAGTAAATCTCAAAGTAGCTTTATTTTCACCCAGAGGCCGTTTGACCAGTAGATCGACAAATTGGTGTTTACTGAGTTACAGCAGTCAGAAAACATCAACGAGCAGCTTGTCTGTAATTTGAACTTTATGGGTCTCCCCAAACAGTTGTTTCATTTTATTTGGACAGACCAGTTGGACGTCTGTCAATGGGGACGATTATGTGATGATTATGTGGTGATTTCCAGGTCCAGAGAAGTCTCGCTGTCCGCGCTAAAACTGGTTGAACGGTGAGGGGTTTTTTTTGGTGAGAAAATAGAAGAGGGGGCCTTCATCTAACTTGAGAGAATGACGTGATGATTAATAAACAAGAAATGATGAGGATTTTGTGAACAGATCCAAAGATTTCTGGTGATGTTCAGTGTTTACATCGAAGCTTTAAATAGGAATTAAGCAATTTCAGTCAGGATCAAACAAATCTTCACCTCAAAGCCCTGATTTGTCATGTGCAGGGTGAAGGATATGGAGGCGTGTTGTTAAGAGTCTCATTCAATTTAAAACATATGTGCCTGCATACAGTATAAAAGTTGATCCAACAGAAAGATTTAGGAACAAAAAGATGTTTATCTGAAGTTCTCACTAAGCAGTGATTTGGTGATTAATGACTACAAAGAATTTTCTCAGTCTAAAGGTTAAAACTGGGGTAAAGTGAGTTTTTAGTCACAAAGGTTTAATGAGAAGGTAAATGAGGCCCTTTTTGTTTGCTGTTGTTTATTGGAAGCTGTGCAATACAGTATATCATTCACTAAGATGAGGACAGGAAGTAGTTCTTTTTGAACATGGATAATAAAGACTTAGTCGGCTGCAGATGTCTGAAACACTGAAGTTGGAGAAATCCTGGGAAATGAGCTTTAGCAACATTTAAATTGCTTAAATTAAAACCACCTGCCTCGGGTTGTGGAGGTCTCCCACATGCTGCCACAACAGCTCTGACCCGTCGAGACCTGGATGCAGGACCTCTGTCCTGTGGTGTCTGGCACCAGGGCGTTGGCGGCGAATCCTTTGAATCCTGTGGGCTGCGAGGTGGGGCCTCCATGGATTGGACTTGTTCCGGCACGCTCCGCAGATGCTCCACTGGTTTGAGATCTGGGCACTTCGGAGGCCAGGCCGCCGTCTTTGGCTCTTTATCATGCTTCTGAGTTGTTGCAGCGTGGCCGGGGAAAGCCGCTGTCATCAGGGGGGTGTGTTTGGTCTGTAGTGGTGTTTGGGTGGATGGTGCACGTGGCATCCATGTGAATGTCAGGACCCAAAGTATCCCGATAGATGTGTTGTCTCTAGCTGATCAATGTTATTTGTTTCACCTGTCTGTGGCTTCAACGTTGTGGATGATCAGTGGATATTTCGGTGTGTAGTTATGATCTTCTTTACATTACAGCTGAAACAACTGGTCGATTAATCGATCAGTCGAGAGACACAAAATTCATGACAATGGATTAATAGTTTTAGTCATTTTTCAAGAAAAATGTGAGGATTTCCAGACATTTGTTGTTTCCTGTCATTGTTAACTGACAACACAAGACATCTGAAGATATCACCTTCCACTCTGGGACATTTTATACGTTAAACCACTAATTGGTTGAGAAATTGAGCAAATAATCAATAGTATTAACATTTAAATGCTGTTGAAACAGAGTTTAACAGACCCCACTGGTATGACGGGCAGAAAACAATGAAAAACAGCTTTTAGAGTCCTATTTTATTGGATTTTATTTTCCTTAATTTTACTTTTTTATTTGTTTGCTGAAACAGCCTCACCATAGGATTCATTAGCAGCTGTTCTTCTCATCCATTTTGGCTTAAAAGTTCAGATTTGGAAGTTCATTCTTGGAAATAGGAAGCAGCAGTTGTGATCCAGTTGAAAGCTCCAGAACTTCTGCTGATGGACACTGAAATGAGACTGTTGCAGGAGGCATTGATTTGGTGACTTGCGGGTTATAAGATGTGATCTGAGCAGCATTTAAATGACTATTTACTGTGTAGTACTAGCTGAAAAACGCTCATCAAAAGTTGCTCAAGCAAACAGAAAAGTTCACGTTTCAGCCAGATTTAGCCTTGTTTTAACCCAGATGTCTTTCAGTCAACCTTTGGACCAATGAAAAACACTTAAGTGCTGTTTTCCATTTCCTTTATTTGACATAACGTTAGAGAAAAGTGGGAAACAGGATTGTGTGAACGGTGGTGTCTTAAAGTTAACTGGAGGAACAAAAAGGGTGTAGATGCATGAGTTCAGTATGAATGGGAGGCGCTGACACACAAGAGTCATCAGCGTTTCTTCTTGCTCTGTAGGAATGTCAGACATCTGGTGCAGACTTGTTCTGACGAGCAGGGCAGATTATTTTCTATGTTTGTGTGACAAAGGTGTCTTCTGTGCATTGTGGGTGTGTTTGGATACCTGTTCTGCAGGCAAAGGTTTCTCTTCTTGCCTGCCTTCAGAGTTTCTTATTGACATTGATTTGTATGTGTGCACACTTTTTTATGTGTGTGTGTGCTCTGATAGTAAAAAGAGGAAGTTACCCTCATGTAATTTCCTGCTAAGGAAGTTTCTAGATGTCTGATCAGAGGTTGGACCGAGGTCAATTTTCTTTTTCAGTTATCAGATGAGTTGATGGAAAGTTTTTGTTCACGTTGAAAACAAACTGCTTTTAAAAACAGCAATGATTGTCTTCTGAAGGAAAGAGATGCTGAAAAGAAGCATTTAATCCAGAAACCAGTGGCTGGTAATGTCGGGTTTCTCCAAAAGCCTGTTTCACAGCACACAGTTTAACTTGTCAAAGTAGGAAAAGCAAAGGAGTTACTAATAATGTGAATGATGGCTGTGCTATGTTTAAGTGTCCCAGTGAACAGTGACAGTGAGCCAGAATGCACATTACAGGGACCCTGAAAGCTGCCATTAAAGTTAGTATGTACACCTGTACCTCTTCTTCTGTGACATGAAAAATGTCTATTGCCTCAGTGCCTTCTTTGCATCGGGGCAGAAATCACAATGGTGTATATATCCTGTACGTTACGAAGAGTACAGAGCGTTAAACACTGCTAGCCCTGAAGTAGGGCTGGGCAATATGGCCTAAAAATAAAATCTCCGATTTTTTTTTTCACAAAAAAACTCGATTAAAGATTTTTTCCGATTTTTTTCCTACTTTTTAAAGAAGACAATAAGTACAAATAACAGAGATAATTCAAAACAAGTTTCAAAAACTTAAGGTGACCCCTATTTCCCTCCGGGAATTAAAGTTCAAGCTGTTCTTTTGTTATCAAAAATACACTTTGTAGTTTGAAAGGAGACAGACTTGTTAAGGTTCAGAGCGACCTCTTCGGTGATTGTTCTCCATCGTGCCCCTTTCTTATCGTACGTGGTGCCTTGGGTAAATGATTCCTCCACAGTAAGTTGCTTTTTAGCGAGTTTGTTGGTTGTAGCGGTCTTGTTCCCCTCGTAAAGAGTGGCATTTCTCCCGCTCGGCGGGATGCCTCTGTTTTAGATGCTGGAATAAGTTCGTTGTGCTGCTGCCTTTTGTTGTTATGAGCTTCGGACAAACTTTGCAGCGTGCAGTCACCTGTTCCACGTCTGTTGCTGCAAACCCAAACCAGTTCCATACCACTGACGATACTATTCCTTTCTTGGGAACAAACTTCTCGCTCTCATTAGCAATAGCCATGTTGCTGCTGTGTGTGTGCATTTCTGCAAAAGAAACAAAAGGGGAGCTCCTGGCTACGGAAGCTCCTGGGGGGCAAAAGGCATGTCGTAGCAAGAGGAGAAAAAACTCGAATTTTTTATTTTTTAAATCGTCTACAGCAAAAAATTCGAATTAATCGAAAAAATCGATATATCGCCCAGGCCTACCCTGAAGCCTGAATAGAATCTATATCATGGTATAAATCCTTTTATGGTGATGGTATGACCCGTCTTTGACATAGTAGGATATGGAATTTCGGGACTGGGTCTCGTCCAAAACCAGCCACGTTGGTGGCAGAGTCTCTTGTGGCATTGTTGGTTATGTAGTGACCTCCGTAGTGCATTCTGACGCCTCTGTTCCTCAGTAATAGTGGAACAGTGACTGCACATTTATGTGTAGACATGCAAAAAGTGCTGTTAGCAAGGTCAGCACCAGCACTCCTTTAGCCCTGTCCGCCATTGCACAAAATCTCCTCATGAAGACAAAGGAGATAATGGCGCACACTCGGTCGTCACAAGCCAAAAACTCTGTTTTGTCCTTGTCAACAGTGCAAACAGTGTTTATAGGTATCTTCACCGTGGAAAGAGTTTTCCAAAAGCTCAATTTTAAGTGATGTAAAACTGTGTTTGTGTGGACAAAAGGTTAAAACGAAAAAGCTTTGTTTTGACAAAAGAGTCCACAGCCACACTAGCATCTCTTTGAGTAGAGCGACGTCTGAATGAGCAGGTAGTTTTTATATCTGCTGCCTCAGAAGCAGCAAAACTTTTAGTTCAGCTGAAAAATCGCTCCTCTTCATAACGTAAGGGTCACGTACAACATCTGTTCTCTCAAAAATTAATCTAAACTAGCCCAGTAAGAACTTTCCTCATCTCCAACTGCATTTAACGTCGACTGCAAACAACCGATGCTAACATGTTGGCGTTAAGCAGGTGTAATGTTCACCACCTTAGCTTAGTGTGTTAGAATGCTAGCATTCGCTAATTAGCAACAAACACACTGTCCAGCCGAGGCTGATGGGAATGTCATAAATTCAAATGACCTGACGATGGTGCTAGAGGAAGAGTCAGGGCATCAACGAAGACCGTAGGAAGTATCCTCTGGAGACCATGAATTTCTGCTTCAAATGTCACAGTAAACCCGTCCAGTAGCTGCTGAGATATTTCAGTTTGACACCACAGGATCTAAATTCACGCACTGTTCATGTGTTCAGTAATAAAAGAACAATTCAAAGGACACTCAAGAGCTTTCCTTAAAAGTGGTCACTAACATGAATAACTTTAAGGGAACTGAAAGCTGTAAGTTTTATCGCACAGTATCTCGTGAGGCGGCTGCAGGTGTGTCATTTCTGATCAACATTTGCTCTTAAAACTCCACCAAAGGTTGACTAGAGCGAAGCATTTCTTCTGTGATCTTACAGATCTTTTCACTTCACGCTCCACTGGCCTCCACGTGGAACAAACATAATCTGCTTTTTGGCAGCCTTACTGCTTGTAACTGCTTGTTTCGCCACCGCTGTGGTGGAAGAAGTATTCAGATCTTTTACTTAGCAGCAATACAGCAGTGTACAAATAAAAGTCCTGCAATCAAAACCTTGCTTCAGTATTTGCCTGAAACAAAGTGCAGAATGCCCCATTTCTGAATAACATGTATTATATTATTGGATTATAAAGATTGATGCATTAATGTGTTTATTAATGTACTTATTATTGGAGTAGAAAGTATAAAGTAGTGTTAACGTAGAAGTACTTCAGTAAAATGCCTCAACTCAAAGTGTCACTGTTATTGATCGGATCAAGGTTGTGCTTGACTTCTACTCCTGATCATCGAGTGATCAGTGGTTGAAGAAGTACCTTTGTATTGATTGGATGATAGGCTTGCCAGTCTCAAATATTGATTATTAGATACGCTGGTGGTCGAGTACGCCTGTCAACAGCGCAGTTCCTGCTGGTCAGCGAGCTCTTCACTGTGAAGCCGACAGACGTCACGATGGCTGCCTGGATGTTAATGTGAGCGGAGAACCAGGCAGAATGTTGTGGGAAGAGAGCGAAGATGAAACTAACAAATCACATCAAACGACAACAGACTGATGTTGATTGAATGAGGCAACAAATATATTTCATGTATAAAGATATGGTAAAACAGCTTCAGCTTTTCCTGAAATCATCAAAACTGTCAGTCCTGTTAATACCTAATTGAGTTATTGACAAATTCACCAGTTACCTTCCACTGATTGATCAGTACCGGTGATTTACTTGCCAAGAGGACGGCTCTGGCCTAGACGGCTGGAGGCCTCTGCACCTTGGTGCGGGGCCTCCTGTGTGCCTGGGTCGGGGTGTCTCGGGCGGCGCTCCCTAATCATGGGCCGGGGGCCCTCTCAGTGTGGATGGCCCCCAAAGGTTGCTTATTCCTTGCCTTGCCTGTATGGGTGTGCGTGCGGGTGTGTGTCCTCGTGTGTGCATGTCTGTGAGTGTGTGTTTTTATATGTTCCGGTATGTTTTTATGGGGGCGGGAGGGCTGGGTTTTCCTCTTCGTTGTTTTTAGCCTCTGTGTGTTGCTTTTAAGTATGAAAAGTGCCATATAAATAAAGTTTGATTTGATTTGATTTGATTTGAACTGTCAATGCAAACTCAGCTGACCCAGGTCAAGTCATTGTCACTGTGCATGTTCGTATAGCTGAGACCGAATATGCTTAGATATGCATTACGACTCACAAAGCTGATGTTAAATATCATCATACATTTTGTGATATGTAAAGATTCTCATATTTAATCATTGTCGGCCGTTCTCAAAGATTTTTTTAAAAGAAATATTTCATATTTGCGACCGATGACGGTGTACATGGAAACAAATGGCTTCAGTTCAAAGTTCACTCACCACATTTGTAGTTAATACAGTCGTACACGACTTGTCATCCGGGATCTCATACGAACTTGGCACTTCTTTCCTCCTTTTGTGGCCTTTTCAGCCCATATTGCACTTCATATAAACAGCGCAAGCTGCTGGTTGCTGTCCATGTTTGTTTAGATACAGGAATAGGTGAGCGTTGGCGATCTTGCAGGACTTTTACTTCTTCTACTACTATATACCTTCAGTATGTGTTCTAATATATTTATATTTCAGACTGACGGTTTATGCTCCTCCTGACTGTCAAAGACTAAAGCGTCTGTACGAGTTGGTGGAAATGTGCACTTTGTCCTGTCTTTGTAGGTTTCAGCTAGTCTTCAGGTTTAAGGTTCAGGCATTAGATGCTAATTGATGTGGTGCCTTTTTTCTTTAGCAACACCAAAGCACAACAAAAATGCTGTCTGAGAATTGCTTGCGAGCCACAGTTACCAGCATGAAGCAGTTTGTTGTAGCTCAGTGTGTGAGTGGTTGGACTCCCCTGACTGCTTAGTCATCAATTAAACACAAACATCAGTCCAGTCCAGTCAGATGCTTGGAAGCTAAAAGAGCATCTCCAAAGTAGCATTCATAAACTGTCAGTTACACCATATTCACACCTGCCACACCTGCCTTGTGAGTCCTGTTGGCTGCCTGCTGTCTTGTAAGGAATTTAATCATCACATCTATGAGACGGACAGACTGAAAAAAGACACTGATCTGAGCTCTCAGGTTTTGTTTGTTGATGAGGTATTATGATCACAAGAGGAAGAGGATTACAAGGAAGTCAATGAAGCAGAATGAAGACTCCACCTTTGGTCAATCGTCGCCTGCCTAGCAGCTGATGTCAGACTGGCATCAAACGCAAACATGATTGAAGATGAAGTAGTGTGTGCAGTATTGCAGTATACGGGATAACCTGTATTTTTTTGTATATATAAATAATGACAGCCTCGAAGGTGGTGAGGGTGTTTGATTATTTTCACTCAGCTGGCTGCGAGGAACTGTTTTGCTAATGAGTTTAGTCATTAACAACTTAAAAGGTGACGATATGTCAATGTTATGTTCACAACTTGTTTCTGCTGCCCCCAAGTGGCCAAAATATCAGGTCATTATTACAAGATTAAATAACTTTAAATGTGCTTCTTGATCAGTTTCACATTTTTTAAGTTTTGTAGAATCACATACAAACTGTTCATATCTCCTTTAAAATTAGCTAAATTTCAGTGTTAACATTGGATTTTATTTCGATGCAGCAGACGGAGGTTTTGCCAGCGGTTTGTTGACACTTCTTCAGTTACTGTTGGAAATTCCCAAAATTCAGAATTATGACTGAACGGATTTTGAGACTCAGTTTCTTCTGATCAGGGTCTAAATGATATGAATGGTGCGTTAGCCGCCGGGCGGTTCAGAGAGCTGTTCAGTGGCAGGGACTAATCTCTGTGGTTCACTCTGTTCTGGCTTGTTGAGACCTGAATGGTGATTACGAGTGTCTCCGTCTGCGGTCTGCGGACTGGTGATCGTCCAAGATGGTGGGAACTTCCTGACGCTCCGGTTGATGTCAAACTGTCGGCCCGCTGTCACCCTGGCAGTCCGTCGCGGGGTTCTTTTTCGGGTCGGCCCTGATTTGCCGTTATCGCTGTCAGTCGGATAAAAACGGGGCGGTGTGTGTAGACTCGACTGTAGGGCTCAGCCTGGTTGCTAGGCAACAGAGCGAAGACCTCCTCGGCAGGTCACTAGGCCCGTCTTTCAGTGGTGTGTACTCGTGCGTGAGTGTGCGGTGTGCTGGCGTGTGTGCGTGTGTGTGTGCGACAGAGCAGATTTATGAACAAAAAGCTCAAACGTGTGAGCGCGTCCGTCGCTGTGTTTTCTGTTGCGCCCGTTCTGTTTCTGTCTTTCTGACACACTGCAAACACACAAATGAATTCTCCACCCCCTCACACTGCCTCAAACCCAGCTGTGCCCCATCCCTTCCTGCCCACACACACACACACACACACACACACACACACACACACACACACACACACACACACAGTCTATCTCTGTCTCTCTGTTGACTTCATTTCTTCTTCGTTCTGTCTTTCTCTCTGTGTTTCCCTTTGTTTTCAGCCTCTGTCCTCCGTCCTCTGTCCTCGGTTCATGTTCACTGTGTGGAGCTGCAGACGGACAGTTCAGCCATGTTGCACCTGGCTTACTGTCCTCACGACTGCTGTGTCTATGGTGTCTTTCCGCATCCGAAATTTACAGTGCCGCACATATGGGTCGTCCAGGTGTCCGCTGATGTGACCCACCTTCTCTCCTGCACAAATGAACACACACACACACACACACACACACACGCAAACAAACGTTAGCGCCGTGTTGCTTAACTGCTAGAAACCTGTGGAAAGTGCAGCCAGGTGCCACGGTGCCTCATGAAAATGTAACGAGAATGTGAATAATTAAGATCAAACCAGAGCGCAGTGTCACCCTGTGTGTGTGTCTGTGTGTGTGTGTGTGTGTGTGTGTGTGTGTGTGTGTGTGTGTGTGTGTGTGTGTGTGTGTGGTCTGTTTTTCATTTGAAGTGGCTGTTACCAAGCTAACAGGTTAGCATGGTAGCATGGTGAGCCATATTGTCTGCTATCAGTTTACTTTGTGCAGTTGAAGTAGTTAAAATCAGCACTGGGCTGGATTTTAATTAAAAATTACACCCGTGATGTGAGTCTAAACCACAAAGAGAAGACTGATCTGCCATATTTGCCCAAAAGGAGCTCTTGGTGGTGGTCATGCCTTCATCTGTAGGACGTGGCTGATCAGAATTTAAAGTCATGGATTCCACTTTATTTCCATCTGATCCAGAATCAGACAAACTCATGGATATGCTCCTTGTGACTCTGTGTGCAGTTTAACGGTTTACTGACTGATCTGATCTCAGTTCAGCTTTGTCTAATAGCAGCAAACGCACTTCTCCACGCTGAAGGTTTGTACTGCTTTACTAAGCCTGTAGCCAGTCAGCATTTTCATCATTGATTGCCCTGCAGAGATTTGTTCTTATTTAATCACTTGCTTTCCAAAATGTCGGAACATAATGAGAAATCACAACACTCAGTGAGCTTGTTTTGTCCAACCAACTGTCCCAAATCCAAAGAGATTATGTTCGCTATCATAGGAGAAAACCAGCAATATGTTCACATTTGAGCAACTAGAATCAGTGAATGTTTGACTTTTTTGTCCAGATGATGCCTTCACATCGCTTGTTTTACCCAACCAATGGTCCTAAAACCCCCAAAATATTTAATTTACGAACATATTAAACAGAGAAAAGCACCAAAGTTGGGTGTCTTTGATCGATAAATGACTTTCCTTTCATCAGTCATTTCATTTTCATTTTCAAAGTGGTTGCTAATTGATTTATTTTCTGGCTAATCAACTAATTGTTTCAGCTCTGCTTCTTACACGAACACATATAGATCGCCAGCATTTGCATGTAAGGCAGGACTGTTTGTGAAGAAGAACTGAACCGTTTTTAGTCTTCTTTATTTATTAGTAAAATTATCTGCTGTGCATTCAAATGTTACAAGTGTTTCTACTTTTCATAATAGATTTTTTTGTGTCTTTTTAAATGTTATTACTAGCTTTGTGTTTGTACACTGCACCTGTAATTATAAGAAATAGCCTCCAACCTTTTACATTATATTCCAGTGTAAAGCTGAAATTGATTATTGGTGAATTGATCCATAGAAAATGGAAACAATTTTTATCAGTTAATCATTTGAGTCCTTTTTAAGTGAAAAACGTCAAACATTCTCTGATTTTAGCTTCTCCAGTGTGAAGAGTTTGCTTGTTTTCTTCCCTTCTGAATCTGAATCTCTTGGGGTTTTGGACAAAAAGAGACATTTGAGTCCATCAGCTGGACTTTGGGAAACTGTGATGTGCATTTTCCACCATCGTTTGACATTTTGTAGCCCCTCCAGACTGAATTAGACGAGCTCGTCCGTCTCTCCTGCTCAGCTCCGTCTACATTTTGGTAGCCGACAGCATTTTGGATCTGCAGTTTCCCAGCAGCCAAAAGTCAGTTCATTAGGACAGATGCCCTTTAAGAAAAGGCACATATGAAATTCATGTTTTTATGGAGAAATATACACTGAATATGTATCACATGTGAAATGCTGAGCTTTGTCCTTTATAAAAAAGCAGGTGGGGGTTGAACTGTCAGACAACCACATGTGAAACACCTGAAAACGACATTAAATGTCACCTTTTACCTGATGAGAGCGTTTGCATTTCAGCTTTTTTCAGACGTTTTTCACTGAGAGAAGATTTGGTTTGTGAAAGGATTAAACTGAAGGACCTCGAAGAACGCAGCCCGAGATGTTAGCAGTTTTATCGGCATGTAAATTTCGTGGAATTCAGCCAGAGCAGCCATCCATCTTCAGTGAGCGAGCATCCGTACAGATGGACGGGGGCTCAGGATAAGACGGTCAGCGCTGTGGCCTCGCAGCTCGCCGGTCCTGGGTTTTTCCCAGCTTTTCAGCATTTAATTTGCATGTTCTCCCCGTCCTCGCGTGGGTCTCCTCTGGGGTCTCCGTTTTCCAAAGCCATCAGAACATGTATCTGAGGTCAGTTTGGGCACGGCACAGTGGCTGCCCACTGCTCCTCAGGGACGGGTTAAACCCAGAGAACAGATTGTATATTGTACTGACTATGATTACATGTGACAGTATTGAATCTTATTATGAGCCCGAGTGTGTGCAAGGCTTTTATTTCAGTCACCACGCCGACTGATTTTCACCTTCAAGCAGGCAGATCACCAGGTAGACAGCCTGCTGCCATTTGGAGCCGCCTCTGCGGGAAGGCTCCTGTGGCAGCTTTAATGTTTATGTGATTAATGTGATTATGAGATATCCCACCATGCGGCGGATAAATATAATCATCTAAACTGAAGCAATCAAACTAAATATAGACGTCGGCAGCAAGGAAGGAGCAAATGGGAACTTCTGAAATCTGAGTAGCCTATTGAGCAATGACTAATGCCACATAATTGACATATTGATTCATCTATTTGTTGCTGCTGCGTCGTCTTATTTGGCTTTGCATGGAAGCCTGAGTTAACAATTGCTTTTTCCCCCTCTCCCCCCACAGTGTGCTGTTTTGTGGTTCATAAGCGCTGTCATGAATTTGTCACCTTTTCCTGTCCGGGGGCTGACAAGGGGCCCGCCTCCGATGTAAGTAGAGAAAATGTACGCGCACGCACGCACACACACACACACACACACACACACACACACACACACACACACACACACACACACACACACACACACATCTGGAAAAGATCTGCACAGCTTGCTTCATTTAACCCTTTGCTGTTTATTCGATTAATTAGACTTTGAGGAAGCAGATCACTGCACTCGTGCGTTCAAGTGAAATGTTTATGCGCGTGGTTAGTGAATGTTTAGCAGGGTCAGCACTGGCTGATGGTGTTCATGTACTTCCACGTAGTTCCTGTATTGGAACACACACGCGCACACACACACACACACACACACACACACACACACACACACACAGATACAGATGTAGCCTCTTGTCCCCTCTCCTGCTGAGCTGTCAGCCCTAAATCACACCGAGGCATGTCAGTTAAGAGACAATGTGCTGCCTGGCTGCCTCAGGTTAATGAGCCAATATCTCCCTCTCTCTCTCTCTCTCTCACACACACACACACACACACACACACACACATACAATATGTGAGTCAGCATGGATTTTGAAGTCATATGACCGTTTATGAATCTCTAACTCCTGTCTTTCTTTGTTACATCATCAAAGCTGCTTCCTATTTTTGAACATCATCCAAACTCTCTAAATCAGTCCTCTCTCTCT